>WNWK01004513.1:12500-62500 GCA_009830355.1 Cherax destructor | reverse complement strand
AAGTTTACTGGTGAGACAAGAGTCATTCCTGCCCCTTGTGACTGCTGCGTCGCCTCTCCCAGCCACAGCTTCTTCGTCCTGCGGCGTTACTCTGTTCTGAGGTCCTCGAAGAGGATCTTGAGTGTTTATGTCTCCTTAACGTCCTTGTCGCGCAGTGTTGACGGTTCTGAGTCTTCGTGGAAGAGCGTAGTGTTTACCTTCCTGGAGCTGCTGGTGGGAGCGAGAGCCTTAGAGCTCCACCCGAGATTTCAAAGCTTAACAAGAGTGGTTCAGGTCCTGACCCAGAGGCAAGACGGTACTGTACGGTACGGTATGGTATTACTTCTATTGTTCATACCTGTTAGAAATGCCGTTCAGTGATTTCGTTCGGTACTTTTTAAGAGAAAAACAACATCCGTACTTTACAGAATTCCGTACTGTAACGGTACGACACAGTACGGAATTCTGTGTGGGGCGGAAAAACAGAAGTGACACTCCGGCGAGATATATACTGTTTTCCATCGTTGTACCTCACAGCACGACCATCTTCCCGTGCATCCAGGGAGGGGAGCAGGGGAAGAGTTCCCACCAGGTCACTCAAGGTCAGGGTAGGAGGTCGTGGGTCGCTACACACACACATTAACATGGACACCCTCTCCCCAACCAACCACGCAACGGGTGGGGTTGGCCAGTGAGTCGTCAAACTCCAGGCCAGTGCCATGGTGCCATGGCTTCAAACCCCACCCGTTCCGTGGTTTGTTTCCAATCGTTTTATCACAGTTTCCTGACACTCGTCCGAAGCTGTGAGACAAGAGCTTGCTGAGGATATATACCGTGTTGTATAGTATACCGTGTTGTATAGTATACCGTGTTGTATAGTATACCTTGTTGTATAGTATACCGTGTTATATAGTATACCGTGTTGTATAGTATACCGTGTTAATATAGTATACCGTGTTGTATAGTATACCGTGTTAGTATAGTATACCGTGTTAGTATAGTATACCGTGTTAGTATAGTATACCGTGTTATATAGTATACCGTGTTATATATTATAGTATACCGTGTTATATATTATAGTATACCGTGTTGTATATTATAGTATACCGTGTTGTATAGTATACCGTGCTATATATTATTGTATACCGTGTTATATATTATAGTATACTGTGTTATATATTATAGAATACCGTGTTATATTTTATAGTATACCGTGTTATATATTATAGTATACCGTGTTATATATTATATAATACCGTGTTATATATTATAGGATACCGTGTTATATATTATAGTATACCATGTTATATATTATTGTATACCGTGTTATATATTATATAATACCGTGTTATATTCTGCTGTTATGTTTTTAATTATATTTATTATAGTAGGCTATATACCGGTACCTGAGTAACGTGTACTGTAGCCTCACTAGGTACTGTGAGGTGCTGTGATAAGTTAGGTTCTGTTGTACGTGGTGAACCTACCTAAGGTGCTGATCACCTTGCAGTACCTGTGTACTAATGAATATCTGAGTGGTCAAGTTACTGTCTGAGTGATCAAGTTACTGTCTGAGTGATCAAGTTATTGTCTGAGTGATCAAGTTATTGTTTGAGTGATCAAGTTATTGTCTGAGTGATCAAGTTATTGTCTGAGTGATCAAGTTATTGTTTGAGTGATCAAGTTATTGTCTGAGGGATCAAGTTATTGTCTGAGGGATCAAGTTATTGTTTGAGTGATCAAGTTATTGTCTGAGTGATCAAGTTATTGTTTGAGTGATCAAGTTATTGTCTGAGGGATCAAGTTATTGTCTGAGTGGTCAAGTTACTGTCTGAGTGATCAAGTTACTGTCTGAGTGATCAAGTTATTGTCTGAGTGATCAAGTTATTTTTTGAGTGATCAAGTTATTGTTTGAGTGATCAAGTTATTGTTTGAGTGATCAAGTTATTGTCTGAGGGATCAAGTTATTGTCTGAGGGATCAAGTTATTGTTTGAGTGATCAAGTTATTGTCTGAGTGATCAAGTTATTGTTTGAGTGATCAAGTTATTGTTTGAGTGATCAAGTTATTGTCTGAGTGATCAAGTTATTGTTTGAGTGATCAAGTTATTGTCTGAGGGATCAAGTTATTGTCTGAGTGGTCAAGTTATTGTCTGAGGGATCAAGTTATTGTCTGAGTGATCAAGTTATTGTTTGAGTGATCAAGTTATTGTTTGAGTGATCAAGTTATTTTTTAAGTGATCAAGTTATTGTCTGAGGGATCAAGTTATTAATCTAAATATTGAATGAACTTGTTACACTTGATGCTCTGTTATCAAGATAACTTACTCATGTTATTACTACTTCTCTCTCTCTCTCTCTCTCTCTCTCTCTCTCTCTCTCTCTCTCTCTCTCTCTCTCTCTCTCTCTCCTCTCTCTCTCTCCATCTCTCTCTCTCTCTCTCTCTCTCTCTCTCTCTCTCTCTCTCTCTCTCTCTCTCTCTCTCTCTCTCTCTCTCTCTCTCTCCTCTCTCTCTCTCTCTCTCTCTCTCTCTCTCTCCTCTCTCTCTCTCTCTCTCTCTCTCTCTCTCTCTCTCTCTCTCTCTCTCTCTCTCTCTCTCTCTCTCTCTCTCGCTCTCTCTCTCTCAACATGGCCACTTCGTGTTAGTGGTTCCGTTTCTCTTTCTTTCTCCCCCTCGGTCTATCCCTCCTACCCTTCCTCTCTGTCTTTTCTGTTTTCCCTTATTCCCTCTCCCTCTTTGTACACATTTTATACCATTGCTAACTTCCTAACTCTCTCTTCCCCTCAGTTTACACCATTCGCACCTCTCTCCACCTTACACACTATATATATATATATATATATATATATATATATATATATATATATATATATATATATATATATATATATATATATATATATATATATATATATATATATATATATATATATATATATATATATATTTATTTATTTATATTTATAATTTGAGAATAGAAAGGTTTTTAAATTACTATAATTTAATAAAAAACGCAATTTCCTGGCCCTAGAATTTTTCTTTGAGCAAATGTTTGTACAAATTGGTTGATTAGTATCCGATTTTTTTAATGTTGGGCGATTTGTGTTTGCAAGTGGACTGGTTTGTTTGTTTGAGTGTATGTACGTGGGAGTGGGCATGTGTAATCACCTACTTAAGTTTGTGGGGGTTAAGCTCCTGTACCCATGTGTTGTGTGTGTGTGCTCGCCGGGTTGTGGTGGCTGGGTGTTAAGCCCCGCCTCCTGGCCCCTGTATCTCGCTGTACTCCTAGCCTCGTCAGTCCTGTCGTACCTACTCCCGAGACTGTGTATTAAAAGTATTTTGACCGCTATCATACTTGCCATGTGTATGTGTACTCATCACCTATTTGTGGCTCCAGGGGTCGAGTCGTAGTCGTGTGTGTGTGTGTCTGGCTTTGTTACAGTCTCAGCTGGCACCTTTCCATGGATCCACTCAATCATCCCTAACAAGCTGTGGTAGTCCTGATAAATCCCTAACAAGCTGTGGTAGTCCTGATAAATCCCTTAACAAGCTGTGGTAGTCCTGATAAATCCCTAACAGCTGTGGTAGTCCTGATAAATCCCTAACAAGCTGTGGTAGTCCTGATAAATCCCTAACAAGCTGTGGTAGTCCTGATAAATCCCTTAACAAGCTGTGGTAGTCATGATAAATTCCTAACAAGCTGTGGTAGTCCTGATAAATCCCTTAACAAGCTGTGGTAGTCCTGATAAATCTTAACAAGCTGTGGTAGTCCTGATAAATCCCTAACAAGCTGTGGTAGTCCTGATAAATCCCTTAACAAGCTGTGGTAGTCTGATAAATCCCTAACAAGCTGTGGTAGTCCTGATAAATCCTAACAAGCTGTGATAGTCCTGATAAATCCCTAACAATGTGGTTGTCCTGATAAATCCCTAACAAGCTGTAGTAGTCCTGATAAATCCCTAACAAGCTGTGGTAGTCCTGATAAATCCCTAACAAGCTGTGGTAGTCCTGATATATCCCTAACAAGCTGTAGTAGTCCTGATAAATCCCTAACAAGCTGTGGTAGTCCTGATAAATCCTGTAACAAGCTGTGGTAGTCCTGATAAATCCCTTAACAAGCTGTGGTAGTCCTGATAAATCCATAACAAGCTGTGGTAGTCCTGTTAAATCCCTAAACAAGCTGTGGTAGTCCTGATAAATCCCTTAACAAGCTGTGGTAGTCCTGAAAAACCCTAACAAGCTGTGGTAGTCCTGATAAATCCCTAACAAGCTGTGGTAGTCCTGATAAATCCCTTAACAAGCTGTGGTAGTCCTGATAAATCCATAACAAGCTGTGGTAGTCCTGATAAATCCCTTAACAAGCTGTGGTAGTCCTGATAAATCCCCTAACAAGCTGTGGTAGTCCTGATAAATCCCTAACAAGCTGTGGTAGTCCTGATAAATCCCTTAACAAGCTGTGGTAGTCCTGATAAATCCATAACAAGCTGTGGTAGTCCTGATAAATCCCTTAACAAGCTGTGGTAGTCCTGATAAATCCCTTAACAAGCTGTGGTAGTCCTGATAAATCCCTAACAAGCTGTGGTAGTCCTGATAAATCCCTTAACAAGCTGTGGTAGTCTGATAAATCCTTAACAAGCTGTGGTAGACATGATAAATCCCTTAACAAGCTGTGGTAGTCCTGATAAATCCCTAACAAGCTGTGGTAGTCCTGATAAATCCCTTAACAAGCTGTGGTAGACATGATAAATCCCTTAACAAGCTGTGGTAGTCCTGATAAATCCCTAACAAGCTGTGGTAGTCCTGATAAATCCCTTAACAAGCTGTGGTAGTCCTGATAAATCCCTAACAAGCTGTAGTAGTCCTGATAAATCCCTAACAAGCTGTGGTAGTCCTTATAAATCCCTTAACAAACTGTGGTAGTCCTGATAAATCCCTTAACAAGCTGTGGTAGTCCTGATGAATCCCTAACAAGCTGTGGTAGTCCTGATAAATCCCTAACAAGCTGTGGTAGTCCTGATAAATCCCTAACAAGCTGTGGTAGTCCTGATAAATCCCTTAACAAGCTGTGGTAGTCCTGATAAATCCCTAACAGCTGTGGTAGTCCTGATAAATCCATAACAAGCTGTGGTAGTCCTGATAAATCCCTAACAAGCTGTGGTAGTCCCGATAAATCCTTAACAAGCTGTGGTAGTCCCGATAAATCCCTAACAAGCTGTGGTAGTCCTGATAAATCCCTAACAAGCTGTGATAGTCCTGATAAATCCCTAACAAGCTGTGGTAGTCCTGATAAATCCCTAACAAGCTGTGGTAGTCCTGATAAATCCCTTAACAAGCTGTGGTAGTCCTGATAAATCCCTAACAAGCTGTGGTAGTCCTGATAAATCCTTAACAAGCTGTGGTAGTCCTGATAAATCCCTTAACAAGCTGTGATAGTCCTGATAAATCCCTAACAAGCTGTGGTAGTCCTGATAAATCCCTAACAAGCTGTGATAGTCCTGATAAATCCCTAACAAGCTGTGGTAGTCCTGATAAATCCCTAACAAGCTGTGGTAGTCCTGATAAATCCCTAACAAGCTGTGGTAGACCTGATAAATCCCTTAACAAGCTGTGGTAGTCATGATAAATCCCTAACAAGCTGTGGTAGTCCTGATAAATCCTTAACAAGCTGTGGTAGTCCTGATAAATCCCTAACAAGCTGTGATAGTCCTGATAAATCCCTAACAAGCTGTGGTAGTCCTGATAAATCCCTTAACAAGCTGTGGTAGTCCTGATAAATCCCTAACAAGCTGTGGTAGTCCTGATAAATCCCTTAACAAGCTGTGGTAGTCATGATAAATCCATAACAAGCTGTGGTAGTCCTGATAAATCCCTTAACAAGCTGTGGTAGTCCTGATAAATCCCTTAACAAGCTGTGGTAGTCCTGATAAATCCCTAACAAGCTGTGGTAGTCCTGATAAATCCCTAACAAGCTGTGGTAGTCCTGATAAATCCCTTAACAAGCTGTGGTAGTCCTGATAAATCCCTAACAAGCTGTGGTAGTCCTGATAAATCCCTTAACAAGCTGTGGTAGTCCTGATAAATCCCTTACCAAGCTGTGGTAGTCCTGATAAATCCCTTACCAAGCCGTGGTAGTCCTGATAAATCCCTTAACAAGCTGTGGTAGTCCTGATAAATCCATAACAAGCTGTGGTAGTCCTGATAAATCCCTTAACAAGCTGTGGTAGTCCTGATAAATCCCTTAACAAGCTGTGGTAGTCCTGATAAATCCCTAACAAGCTGTGGTAGTCCTGATAAATCCCTTAACAAGCTGTGGTAGTCCTGATAAATCTCTTAACAAGCTGTGGTAGTCCTGATAAATCCCTAACAAGCTGTGGTAGTCCTGATAAATCCCTTAACAAGCTGTGATAGTCCTGATAAATCCCTAACAAGCTGTGGTAGTCCTGATAAATCCCTTAACAAGTTGTGGTAGTCCTGATAAATCCCAAACAAGCTGTGGTAGTCCTGATAAATCCCTAACAAGCTGTGGTAGTCCTGATAAATCCCTAACAAGCTGTGGTAGTCCTGATAAATCCCTAACAAGCTGTGGTAGTCCTGATTAGGAACAACAAGAACAACAACAACAGTTTCTCAGCTTGTTTTTTCACAGCTTATCTTCATCAGCTATGTCACCCCAGGTGTGGTGGCAACTCTCTCAAGCTTCTCCAAGCTTTCTCCCCACCAAAACTTCTTTTTCTCCCCACCAAGACTTTTTTTCTCCCCTCCAAACCCCTCTTCCTCCCCACCAAACTCCTCTTCCTCCCCATCAGACACCCATTTTTCCCCATCAAATCCATCTTTTTCCCTACCAAACCCCCGTTTCTTCCCACCGAAACTTCATTTTCTCCCCACCACCACCACCATCACCACCCCCACCTCTCGCCTCTCCCCCGCCACCTTCTTCCTCCCCAAGTATTCCCTGACGTTCCCTTGACTCGTGATTGTCAATAATTTCCCTGAAAGCGTGCCAGGAAATTTCCCCAGTGTGGCATGGAGGGGATTTTTGGCACTGTCTCTGTGCCAACCTGAAGTGCCACATTGAGCTGGCCATTAAAGTTGATGTTTCGCCCATCTGAATGTTGTATTTACGACTGCAGGGAAATTTGACTTGCATTGTTTAAAAAAACATGTTTTTGTTGGGACGACGTTTCGCCCTGTGTGGAGCTTTATCAAGTTGTGCTTCACACTGTGTGGAGCTTTATCAAGTTGTGCTTCACACTGTGTGGAGCTTTATCAAGTTATGCTTCACACTGTGTGGAGCTTTATCAAGTTGTGCTTCACACTGTGTGGAGCTTTATCAAGTTATGCTTCACACTGTGTGGAGCTTTATCAAGTTGTGCTTCACACTGTGTGGAGCTTTATCAAGTTATGCTTCACACTGTGTGGAGCTTTATCAAGTTTGCTTCACACTGTGTGGAGCTTTATCAAGTTATGCTTCACACTGTGTGGAGCTTTATCAAGTTATGCTTCACACTGTGTGGAGCTTTATCAAGTTGTGCTTCACACTGTGTGGAGCTTTATCAAGTTATGCTTCACACTGTGTGGAGCTTTATCAAGTTGTGCTTCACACTGTGTGGAGCTTTATCAAGTTATGCTTCACACTGTGTGGAGCTTTATCAAGTTATGCTTCACACTGTGTGGAGCTTTATCAAGTTATGCTTCACACTGTGTGGAGCTTTATCAAGTTGTGCTTCACACTGTGTGGAGCTTTATCAAGTTATGCTTCACACTGTGTGGAGCTTTATCAAGTTGTGCTTCACACTGTGTGGAGCTTTATCAAGTTATGCTTCACACTGTGTGGAGCTTTATCAAGTTATGCTTCACACTGTGTGGAGCTTTATCAAGTTGTGCTTCACACTGTGTGGAGCTTTATCAAGTTATGCTTCACACTGTGTGGAGCTTTATCAAGTTGTGCTTCACACTGTGTGGAGCTTTATCAAGTTGTGCTTCACACTGTGTGGAGCTTTATCAAGTTGTGCTTCACACTGTGTGGAGCTTTATCAGTTATGCTTCACACTGTGTGAGCTTTATTAGTGTGCTTCACACTGTGTGGAGCTTTATCAAGTTATGCTTCACACTGTGTGGAGCTTATTGTTGAGCTTCACACTGTGGAGCTTATCAAGTTTGCTACACTGTGAGAGAGAGAGAGAGAAAGAGAGGGAGAGAGAGGGAGAGAGAGGGAGGGAGAGAGGGAGAGAGAGGGAGGGAGAGAGGGAGAGAGAGTGTAAGAGGAGCTGAGCTGTGATATTTATAACTCACAAATGCTTCCAGTATTTTAACAGCGCTAGAACCTAGGATGAGACGGTGTGTGTGTGTGTGTGTGTGTGTGTGTGTGTGTGTGTGTGTACTCACCTAGTTGTGGTTGCAGGGGTCGAGTCATAGCTCCTGGCCCCGCCTCTTCACTGGCCGCTACTGTGTGTGTGTGTGTTATAGCACCAACCTTAAAAACATCTTCATTCAAAAACCCGCACATTAAAACAACTGTAATACAACACCCACAATAAAACACCCAAAATAAAACACACACAATAAAACACCCCATTAAAATTTCTACAATAAAACATCACATTAAAACAACCACACCAAAACTCCTACATTAAAACACCTATGATATAACACCTACTTTAAAACACCTATGATAAAACACCCACGATAAACACCTACATTAAAACACCTACAATAAAACACCCACGTTAACTGAAGCCAAATCAAAACAAAAGCTTTGACAAGTGTGGGAGACGCCCTTCTTGCTGAGAGCCACTGGAGACACGACCTTACAGCAGAGGCTGGTAAAGGTCAGAACTGTGTAACAAGCCAGGCGGGTAATTGGCCGTCGGTAGCCACCAATCGTTCGTGACAATTATACCTTAAACTATCGTTACCAATGTTTTTTGTGCGTCAGGGGAACGTTTACGTCAGGGAATATTAGCGTGATGGAACGTTTGTGGCAGGGAACGTTTGTGACAACGTTTGTGACAGGAAACGTTTGTGACAAGGAACGTTTGTGACAGGGAACTTTTGAGTGTGTCATGGGGAACGTTTGAGTGTGTCATGGAAACGTTTGTGTCATGGGGAACGTTTGAGTGTATCATGGGAACGTTCAAGTGTCATGGGAACGTTTGAGTGTGTCATGGAAACGTTTGTGTCATGGGGAACGTTTGAGTGTGTCATGGGAACGTTTAAGTGTCATGGAAGCGTTTGAGAGTGTCATGGAAACGTTTGTGTCATGGGGAACGTTTGAGTGTGTCATGGGAACGTTTAAGTGTCATGGAAACGTTTGAGTGTGTTTAAATGAACGTTTAAGTGTCATGAGAACGTTTGAGTGTGTCATGGGAACGTTTAAGTGTCATGGGAACGTTTGAGTGTGTTTAAATGAACGTTTAAGTGTCATGAGAACGTTTGAGTGTGTCATGGGAACGTTTAAGTGTCATGGGAACGTTTGAGTGTGTCATGGGAACGTTTGTGTCATGGGAACGTTTGAGTGTGTCATGGGAACGTTTGAGTGTGTCATGGGAACGTTTGAGTGTGTCATGGGAACGATTGTGTCATGGGAACGTTTGAGGGTGTCATGGGAACGTTTTTGTCATGGGAACGTTTGAGTGTGTCATGGGAACGTTTGTGTCATGGGAACGTTTGAGTGTGTCATGGGAACGTTTGAGTGTGTCATGGGAACGTTTGAGTGTGTCATGGGAACGTTTGTGTCATGGGAACGTTTGAGTGTGTCATGGGAACGTTTGTGTCATGGGAACGTTTGAGTGTGTCATGGGAACGTTTGAGTGTGTCATGGGAACGTTTGTGTCATGGGAACGTTTGAGTGTGTCATGGGAACGTTTGTGTCATGGGAACGTTTGAGTGTGTCATGGGAACGTTTGTGTCATGGGAACGTTTGTGTCAGAACTTTGGGCGGGAACGTTTGTGTCAGGAACGTTTGAGTGTGTCATGGGAACGTTTGTGTCATGGGAACGTTTGAGTGTGTCATGGGAACGCTTATTATTATTATTATTAATCAATGATACAGGGTGGTGATACATAAGTATCACATAAGAATAATACAGGGTGATGCATTATAGACGGGAGTAATACGCAGTGACAAGACACGAGAATTATAAATGTAGTGATACATAAGCGATACATGGTGGGTGATACATGATGACACACGAGTGTCGAGGGTAGGCTTGACGAAGGGAGGGGAGGGAGGGGAGTGGGGAAGGGGTGAGGGGGGTTGGGGGAGGCTGCAACCAGTGTAATTGAATTTCTGAGCGCTAGCAGTGAGCGGTGAGACCACGCCAACGGGAATGGGGAGGAACGTGACGGGAATGGGAACGAACTTGCCGGAATGGGGAGGAACTTGCCGGGAATGGGGAGGAACGTGCCGGGAATGGGGAGGGACGTGCCGGGAATGGGAGGAAGATGTCTCTTGGCTTGCAGTGTGGGTACTTCTCTTCCGTGTGTTGTGGGTGAGCGAGACACAAAGTCCCAAACATAACCCAGCGACCTTCAACACGGAAGTCACGTTTAAGTTATCCGGGAGTCTCGCTAAAGTTAGCAGGAGTGAAAGTTGTGACCAAGTGTGACTGTGAATCTCGCTAAAGTTAGCAGAAGCAAATGTTGTGACTGAGTATAACTGTAAATCTTGCTAAAGTTAGCAGTGATGAATGTTGTAGCCAAGGGCGTCTTTGGATCTCGCTAAAGTTAGCAGATACCACAGTTGAGATCAGGAACAGTCACAACAGGGCACTCCACCCATCAGGAACACAGAGTGCCAGTTGCCAACTTCCCGTGGGAAGGGGCAGATATCATTCATATAAGACAGGCAGAGATTTGGACACACAATCACAAGTGTACAAACAAGGAAACACTCTGCTTGTTTGTACTCTTGTAAGTACACTGAACACACACACACACACAGGCTAGGTGGACAAAGGCTACAAACCTCATCAAAGGAGAAAGACGTTGGGGTGAGTATAACGCCAAGCACGTCTCCGGAGGCAAACATCAACCAGATAACTGCGGCAGCATATGGGCGACTGGCAAACCTAAGATTAGCGTTCCGTTACCTTAAAAAGGAATCGTTCAAGACACTGTACACCGTGTACGTCAGGCCCATACTAGAATATGCAGCACCAGTCTGGAACCCACACCTGGTCAAGCACGTCAAGAAATTAGAGAAAGTACAAAGGTTTGCGACAAGACTAGTTCCACAACTCATTGGACTGTCCTATGAAGAAAGGTTGAGGGAAATAGGACTAACAACACTGGAGGACAGAAGGGTTAGAGGAGACATGATAACGACATACAAAATACTGCGGGGAATCGACAAGGTAGACAGTGACAGGATGTTCCAGAGAGGGAACACAGAAACAAGGGGACACAACTGGAAGCTGAAGACTCAGATGAGTCAAAGGGATGTTAGGAAGCATTTCTTCAGCCATAGAGTAGTTAGGAAATGGAATAGTCTAGCGAACGATATAGTGGAGGCGGGAACCATACATAGTTTTAAGACAAGGTATGATAAAGCTCATGGAGCAGGGAGAGCATAGACCCAGTGGCGGACAGTGAAGAGGCGGGGCCAGGAGCTGAGTCTCGACCCCTGCAACCACAATTAGGTGAGTACACACACGCACACCTGTTCCACGAGAATGATACAGACGGACGTGTGTAGACTCTGCAGTTTGTTTACGTCATAAACTCCATCAAACACATGAAATTTGTAACACAGGAAGCACATAGTCCAGGACCTGACCTCTCCCAAAATTATGTTATGCGTGAAGGAACACCTCGTCTACACCTCACAGAACACCTCGTCTACACCTCACAGAACACCTCGTCTACACCTCACAGAACACCTCGTCTACACCTCGTCTACACCTCGTCTACACCTCGTCTACACCTCACAGAACACCTCGTCTACACCTCACAGAACACCTCGTCTACACCTCACAGAACACCTCGTCTACACCTCACAGAACACCTCGTCTATACCTCACAGAACACCTCGTCTATACCTCACAGAACACCTCGTCTATACCTCACAGAACACCTCGTCTACACCTCACAGAACACCTCGTCTACACCTTACAGAACACCTCGTCTACATCTCACAGAACACCTCGTCTATACCTCACAGAACACCTCGTCTACACCTCACAGAACACCTCGTCTATACCTCACAGAACACCTCGTCTATACCTCACAGAACACCTCTTCTATACCTCACAGAACACCTCGTCTACACCTCACAGAACACCTCGTCTACACCTCACAGAACACCTCATCAACACCTAACAGAACACCTCGTCTACACCTCACAGAGCACCTCGTCTACACCTCACAGAACACCTCGTCTACACCTCACAGAACACCTCGTCTACACCTCACAGAACACCTCATCTACACTTCACAGAACACCTCGTCTACACCTCACAGAACACCTCGTCTACACTTCATAGAACACCTCGTCTACACTTCACAGAACACCTCGTCTACACCTCACAGAACACCTCGTCTACACCTCACAGAACACCTCGTCTACACCTCACAGAACACCTCGTCTACACTTCACAGAACACGTCGTCTATACCTCACAGAACACCTCGTCTATATCTCACAGAACACCTCGTCTACACCTCACAGAACACCTCGTCTACACTTCACAGAACACCTCGCCTACACTTCACAGAACACCTCGTCTACACCTGGCCCCATCCAGTAAGTTCCTCAACACGTTGTCTAATACCTTCCATCTCCCTGTACCCTTCCTCTGTAGAGGTCCCAGGTCTCCCAGTCTACCTCCTCGCGTCCACTGTGGAGGTCCCAGGTTTCCCAGTCTACCTCCTCGCGTCCACTGTGGAGGTCCCAGGTCTCCCAGTCTACCTCCTCGCGTCCACTGTGGAGGTCCCAGGTTTCCCAGTCTACCTCCTCGCGTCCACTGTGGAGGTCCCAGGTCTCCCAGTCTACCTCCTCGCGTCCACTGTGGAGGTGCCAGGTCTCCCAGTCTACCTCCTCGCGTCCACTGTGGAGGTCCCAGGTCTCCCAGTCTTACCTCCTAGTCGGAAGCCAAGACCAGAGTAGTCTGCAGCGCCTCTCTGCTTTGGTGTACTATTGATTGGAAGGATGATATGTGACCGGATGATTGATGCGTGTTTGTGGTGACCCTCTCATCACCCTGCCATGTCTATAAACCAAAGTTGTGCTGCTCTTGTTTCTTTAGAGGCAGTGATCGTGAGATATACACTGGTGGTGGGGGAGGAGGAGGACGGTGATACTTGGGTACCCATGTACACTCACCCATGATGCGTCTCCAGGTGCCGAGCTCTATATCTTGGCCCCAGATTTTGCATACTCCAGACATGAATATAATAATTTATTATTAGTATTAGTAGTAGTAGTAGTGGTAGCAGTAGTAGTAGTAGCATTATTATTATTATTATTATTATTATTATTATTATTATTATTATATTCCATGAATTGCACATCTGTTAAAATATAATAATAATAATAATAATAATAATAATAATAATAATAATAATAATAACAATAATCAGAGGAAGTTCCTCGACGCACATCTGCCATATTTCTGAGACATAATGTGCAAAAATTGGCATTAAATTTCTATTGATCGGCGTTGACTGGCGTGTCTTTTGTGGCCAAACTTGCAATTGTACCCTCTCCTCTTTTATTGATGAGGCCAGGCGTGTTTTACTGACGAGGCCAGGTGTGTTTCGCGAGGCCAGGTGTTTACTGACGAGGCCAGGGTGTTTACTGACGAGGCCAGCGTGTTTACTGACGAGCCAGGGTGTTTTACTGACGAGGCCAGGCGTGTTTACTGACGAGGCCAGCGTGTTTTACTGACGAGGCCAGGCGTGTTTTACTGACGAGGCCAGGTGTGTTTTACTGACGAGGCCAGGCGTGTTTTACTGACGAGGCCAGGCGTGTTTTACTGACGAGGCCAGGCGTGTTTTACTGACGAGGCCAGGCGTGTTTTACTGACGAGGCCAGGCGTGTTTTACTGACGAGGCCAGGCGTGTTTTACTGACGAGGCCAGGCGTGTTTTACTGACGAGGCCAGGTGTGTTTTACTGACGAGGCCAGGCGTGTTTTACTGACGAGGCCAGGCGTGTTTTACTGACGAGACCAGGCGTGTTTTACTGACGAGACCAGGCGTGTTTTACTGACGAGGGCAGGCGTGTTTTATTGACGAGACCAGACGTGTTTTATGTAACGAGAATCCAGTGCGTGTTTGGTCTGACGAGAACAGGTGTTTTATTGACAAACAGACGTGAATATTAGTATGGAACATTCTTGACTGTGTTTGGTCGATATTCTTTGTTACAGTGGTTCTATTTTCTTTATTGTTACAGTGTTTCTATTTTCTTTATTGTTACAGTGTTTCTATTTTCTTTATTGTTACAGTGGTTCTATTTTCTTTATTGTTACAGTGTTTCTATTTTCTTTATTGTTACAGTGGTTCTATTTTCTTTATTATTGTCACAGTAATTCTATTTTCTTCATTGTTGTCACAGTGGTTCTATTTACTTTATTGTCACAGTGGTTCTGTTTTCTTGATTGTTGTCACAGTGGTTCTATTTTCTTTAGTATTGTCTCAGTGGTTCTATTTTCTTTATTATTGTCACAGTGGTTCTGTTTTCTTCATTGTTGTCACAGTGGTTCTATTTACTTTATTGTCACAGTGGTTCTATTTTCTTCATTGTTGTCACAGTGGTTCTATTTACTTTATTGTCACAGTGGTTCTATTTTCTTCATTGTTGTCACATTGGTTCTATTTTCTTCATTGTTGTCACAGTGGTTCTATTTTCTTTATTATTGTCACAGTGGTTCTATTTTCTTCATTATTGTCACAGTGGTTCTATTTTCTTTATTGTTGACACAGTGGTTCTATTTTCTTCATTGTTGTCACTGTGGTTCTATTTACTTTATTGTCAAAGTGGTTCTATTTTCTATATTATTGTCACAGTGGTTCTATTTTCTTTATTATTGTCACAGTGGTTCTATTGTCTTTATTATTGTCACAGTGGTTCTATTTTCTTTATTATTGTCACAGTGGTTCTATTTTCTTTATTATTGTCAAAGTGGTTATATTTTCTTTATTATCGTCACATTGGCTCTATTTTCTTTATTATTGTCACAGTGGTTCTATTTTCTTTATTATTGTCACAGTGGTTCTATTTTCTTTATTATTGTCACAGTGGTTCTATTTTCTTTATTATTGTCACAGTGGTTCCATTTTCCTTATTGCTGTCACAGTGGTTCTATTTTCTTTATTGCTGTCACAGTGGTTCTATTTTCTTTATTGCTGTCACAGTGGTTCCATTTTCATCCACTTACCTAAGAGGAGACTACGACATCTCATTCAATCCTTCAATCGACATAAGAATCAATAATTGGTTTGAGTTGTGAGATGAACTGAGCTTGGGAAGTCACTGTGAAACTCAGCGGTTGTGTTTGTCACTGTGTGTGTGTGTACTCACCTAATGGTGGTTGCTAGGGGTCGAGTCATAGCTCCTGGGCCCCGCCTCTTCACTGGTCTAGTGTGTATGTGTTGTGTGTGTGTACTCACCTAATTGTGGTTGCAGGGGTCGAGACTCAGCTCCTGGCCCCGCCTCTTCGCTGTCCGCTACTGGGTCTCTGCTCTCCCTGCTCCATGAGCTTTATCATACCTTGTCTTAAAACTATGTATGGTTCCTGCCTCCACTGTGTGTGTGTGTGTGTGTGTGTGTTTGTTTGTGTGTGTGTTTGTGTGTGTTAGTTACCATTTTGTCCTAGGCACATGTCGATTAGACACTAGGCCTGTTGTATGTATGTGTGTGTGTGTAAGGAAACACTTCGAAATGTTTCCGCCCCGTCGGGAATAGAACCCGGGCCCACCGTGCGTGAAGCGAGAGCTTTACCACCAGGCCACCGGGGTGTGTGTGTGTGTGTGTGTGTGTGTGTGTGTGTGTACTCACCTACTTGTACTCACCTAGTTGTGGTTGCAGGGGTTGAGTCATAACTCCTGGCTCCGCCTCTTCACTGGCCGCTTCTAGGTCACTCTCCCTGCGCCATGAGCTTTATCATACCTCTTCTTGAAGCTATGTATGGAACCTGCCTCCACTACATCGCTTCCCAAACTATTCCACTTCCCGACCACTCTGTGACTGAAGAAATACTTCCTAACATCTCTGTGATTCATCTGAGTCTTCAACTTCCAACTGTGTCCCCTTGTTGCTGTGTCCCATCTCTGGAACATTCTGTCTCTGTCCACCTTGTCAATTCCTCTCAGTATCTTATATGTCGTTATCATGTCCCCCCTATCTCTCCTGTCCTTCAGTGTCGTCAGGTCGATTTCTCTTAACCTCTCCTCGTAGGACATACCCCTTAGCTCCGGGACTAGTCTTGTTGCAAACCTTTGCACTTTCTCTAGCTTCTTCACGTGCTTGGCTAGGTGTGGGTTCCAAACTGGTGCTGCATACTCCAGTATGGGCCTAACGTACACAGTGTACAGGGTCCTGAACGATTCTTTATTTAGATGTCGGAATGCTGTTCTTAGGTTAGCTAGGCGCCCATATGCTGCAGCAGTTATTTGGTTGATGTGCGCCTCAGGAGATGTGCCTGGTGTTATACTCACCCCAAGATCTTTTTCCTTGATTGAGGTTTGTAGTCTCTGGCCCCCTAGACTGTACTCTCTCTCTCTCTCTCTCTCTCTCTCTCTCTCTCTCTCTCTCTCTCTCTCTCTCTCTCTCTCTCTCTCTCTCTCTCTCTCTCTCTCTCTCTCCGTCAATAAAACGGAGAGTGCTTTAATATACTTTACTGAGTCGTTAATTTGGCCGTTTCGCCCCACTGTTTATGTGATGGGGAGGGGGAGGGGAGGGGAGGAGCGAAAACAGGAGGGAGGGAGAAAGGGAGGGAAGTGGAGGAGAGGGGGAGAGAAGTATGGGGAGGAATGGAGGAGGGGAGAGTCGGAGAGGAAATAGAGAGGGGATGGGTGAGGGGGAGAGGGAAGGGGAGGCACCACAAAGCCAGCACCGCCGGGGAAAAATTCAATAATATCAGAGATGATGGGAGGGAGGGTCGTAAGTATTGGGGAGGGGTAAGGGGAGGGTGTTGGGGAGGATTGGCGGTGGGTTGAGAACCCTTTGGAAGGGAGGAAGGGGCGAGATGAGGGTAGGGGGGGAAGAATCGTGGTAACGGAGGGAAGAATCATGGCAAGGGAGGGGAGAATCATGGTAAGGGAGGGGAGAATCATGGTAAGGGAGGGGAGAATCGTGGTAAGGGAGGGGAAAATCGTGGTAAGGGAGGGAAGAATCGTGGTAATGGAGGGGATAATCGTGGTAAGGGAGGGGAGAATCATGGTAAGGGAGGGGAGAATCATGGTAAGGGAGGAGAGAATCATGGTAAGGGAGGGGAGAATCGTGGTTAGGGAGGGGAGAATCATGGTAAGGGAGGGAACGATGGTAGGGGTGAGGATGAGAGAAGAGATGTTTTGGGAGTAAAGGAAAAAGGGGATAAAGAGGAGAGACAGACAGACAGAGACAGACAGAGACAGATAGAGACAGACAGACAGACAGACAGACAGACAGACAGACAGACAGAGACAGACAGAGACAGATAGAGACAAACAGACAGACAGACAGACAGACAGACAGACAGAGAGCAGTAATAGTATTCGACATTAAAGCAAATATTCCCGTCCAGGGCAGTTTTAAATAGCAGGAGGAATATCTGACGTGGGAGGAATATCTGACGTGGGAGGAATATCTGACGTGGGAGGAATATTTGATGTGGGAGGAATATTTGACGTGGGAGGAATATTTGACGTGGGAGGAATATCTGACGTGGTAGGAATATTTGACGTGGGAGGAATATTTGACGTGGGAGGAATATTTGTCGTGGGAGGAATATTTGACGTGGGGGAATATCTGACGTGGTAGGAATATTTGACGTGGGAGGAATATCTGACGTGGGAGGAATATGTGACGTGGGAGGAATATCTGACGTGGGAGGAATATCTGACGTGGGAGGAATATTTGAAGTGGGAGGAATATTTGACGTGGGAGGAATATTTGACGTGGGAGGAATATTTGACGTGGAAGGAATATCTGACGTGGGAGGAATATCTGACGTGGGAGGAATATTTGACGTGGGAGGAATATCTGACGTGGGAGGAATATCTGACGTGGGAGGAATATTTGAAGTGGGAGGAATATTTGACGTGGGAGGAATATTTGACGTGGGAGGAATATTTGACGTGGTAGGAATATTTGACGTGGGAGGAATATCTGACGTGGGAGGAATATATGACGTGGGAGGAATATCTGACGTGGGACTAATATCTGACGTGGGAGGAATATTTGACGTGGGAGGAATATCTGACGTGGGAGGAATATCTGACGTGGGAAGAATATTTGACGTGGGAGGAATATCTGACGTGGGAGGAATATTTGACGTGGGAGGAATATCTGACGTGGGAGGAATATCTGACGTGGGAGGAATATCTGACGTGGGAGGAATATTTGACGTGGGAGGAATATCTGACGTGGGCGGAATATTTGACGTGGGAGGAATATCTGACGTGGGAGGAATATTTGACGTGGGAGGAATATCTGACGTGGGAGGAACATTGATGTGGGTTGAGCGCTGGCACTGATACGACGGGCTTTTGATTCAAGGAAATGGAGCCAACATTCCCCTCACTCTCATCAAACCTGCTACCTCCCATCCCACAGGTAATATAACCCTTACCGATTTAGCGCTTCCCTAGGAATATAATATTAACAAAATGATAATAATAATAATAATAATAATAATAATAATAATAATAATGTGTTTAAAAATCACTTTTATAAGTATTTAGGAGATGAAATTAGGCCTTCGACTCACCCAGCTTATAGACCTATAACTCTCTCATCTCATAGGCCTATAACACCCGTTTTATAGGCGTAAGATTACCCATCTTACAGTCCAACCATATTATATATTTACAATTCACCCGTCTTAAATGGCAGTAAGAGTATTATAGGCCTATATGATATCCACGTGACAGTCAGCAGGCGGCCTAAATTGGGCAGCGGTTGAGGCTGGGTTAGTGTGTTCCAAGTGTTCGCCTTTAATAGTTCAACACCGTACTTAGTTCTTGCAGGTTACTGTGTGTGTGTGTGTACTCACCTAATTGTACTCACCTAATTGTGGTTGCAGGGGTCGAGACTCAGCTCCTGGCCCCGCCTCTTCGCTGTCCGCTACTGGGTCTCTGCTCTCCCTGCTCCATGAGCTTTATCATACCTCGTCTTAAAACTATGTATGGTTCCTGCCTCCACTATATCTTTCTCTAGACTATTCCACTTCCTGACTACTCTGTGGCTGAAGAAATGCTTCCTAACATCCCTTTGACTCATCTGAGTCTTCAGCTTCCAGTTGTGTCCCCTTGTGTCTGTGTTCCCTCTCTGGAACATCCTGTCACTGTCTACCTTGTCGATTCCCCGCAGTATTTTGTATGTCGTTATCATGTCTCCTCTGACCCTTCTTTCCTCCAGTGTTGTTAGTCCTATTTCCCTCAACCTTTCCTCATAGGACAGACCCCTGAGTTGTGGAACTAACCTTGTCGCAAACCTTTGCACTTTCTCTAGTTTCTTTACGTGCTTGACCAGGTGTGGGTTCCAGACTGGTGCTGCATATTCTAGTATGGGCCTGACGTACACGGTGTACAGTGTCTTGAACGATTCCTTGTTAAGGTAACGGAACGCTAATCTTAGGTTTGCCAGTCGCCCATATGCTGCCGCAGTTATCTGGTTGATGTGTGCCTCCGGAGACGTGCTTGGCGTTATACTCACCCCAACGTCTTTCTCCTTTGCCGAGGTTTGTAGCCTTTTCCCGCCTAGCCTGTACTCTGTCAGCGGTCTTCTTTGCCCTTCTCCGATCTTCATGACTTTGCATTTGGTGGGATTGAATTCGAGAAGCCAGTTGCTAGACCAGATGTCAAGCTTGTCCAGGTATGTTTGAAGTCCTGCTTGGTCCTCTTCCGATGTGATTCTCCTCATTAATTTCACATCATCTGCGAACAGAGACACTTCTGAGTCTATCCCGTCCGTCATGTCATTTACATACACCAAGAATAACACTGGTCCTAGGACTGACCCCTGCGGTACGCCGCTCGTCACAGGCGCCTACTGTGATACCTCATCACGCACCATGTGTGTGTGTGTGTTAGTTACCATTTTGTCCTAGGCACATGTCGATTAGACACTAGGCCTGTTGTATGTATGTGTGTAAGGAAACACTTCGAAATGTTTCCGCCCCGCCGGGAATAGAACCCGAGCCCTCCGTGCGTGAAGCGAGAGCTTTACCACCAGGCCACCGGGGCTGTGTGTGTGTGTGTGTGTGTGTGTGTGTGAGGCATTTGCATGCCTCTGTGAGGACTAGTGTGTACGCATGAATCCTCGTGGGTGAAGCCCCAAGTGTGAAGGTCCCTAATGAACACATTCAGATTACACGGACGCGGCGAGACCGTGTCCCGGTGACCACGGTCAACGGACGACACGCTGATAGTGAACACGTGTGTCACGGTCACACGTGAACACGTGTGTCCACGGCCTCAGGTGTAGAGGCAAGGATCACTATGGTACTGTCTGTTCCCTGACACAGTGTTGGACTCACACACGGTTCACGAACCCTGAAGCACTGTTGGACTCCCACACGGTTCACGAACCCTGAAACACTGTTGGACTCCCACACGGTTCACGAACCCTGAAGCACTGTTGGACTCACACACGGTTCACGAACCCTGAAGCACTGTTGGACTCACACACGGTTCACGAACCCTGAAACACTGTTGGACTCACACACGGTTCACGAACCCTGAAGCACTGTTGGACTCACACACGGTTCACGAACCCTGAAACACTGTTGGACTCACACACGGTTCACGAACCCTGAAGCACTGTTGGACTCACACACGGTTCACGAACCCTGAAACACTGTTGGACTCACACACGGTTCACGAACCCTGAAGCACTGTTGGACTCACACACGGTTCACGAACCCTGAAGCACTTTTGGACTCACACACGGTTCACGAACCCTGAAGCACTGTTGGACTCACACGGTTCACGAACCGAAGCACTGTTGACTCACACGGTTCACGAACCCTGAAGCACGTTGGACTCACACACGGTTCACGAACCCTGAAGCACTGTTGGACTCACACACGGTTCACGAACTCTGAAGCACTGTTGGACTCACACACGGTTCACGAACCCTGAAGCACTGTTGGACTCACACACGGTTCACGAACCCTGAAGCACTGTTGGACTCACACACGGTTCACGAACCCTGAAGCACTGTTGGACTCGCACACTGGGAACAAGTCAGGAGACAAGCCAGGGAACAAGCGAGAGAACAGGCCAGGAGACAAGCCAGGGAACAAGCCAGAGAACAGGCCAGGAGACAAGCCAGGGAACAAGCCAGAGAACAGGCCAGGAGACAAGCCATCTTCTGATAAACTCCTCTTATAAAGCCATTGGAAATAAATGGTATAAAATACCGACACAATGGGAATGTAAACACACGAGCAGTATAATGTGATCACAAACAGGTAAATCTGTTTGTACCTTTCACCCAGGTAGATCTGTCTGTGACTCGAAAAAGCCCACTGTGTGGGCGAAACGTTGTCAATAAAGGATCACATTATACTGCTCGTGTGTTTATATTTCTAAAGTCATTAACTTGTCTAACACCTGGTGTGTCAACACAGCTAAACGAAGAAAGCTTTGCTCACTCAGTTGCATATACGAGAGTATATGAGTTGATCTTGGTGGGCCGCATGCGACCCGCGGGCCGTAGTTTGCCAACCCCTGCGGCCTAGAGATTCACCCCTGCTAGTGAAATCTGGGTAGGCAGCACCTTAGAGTTTCTTTCCAATCAACTGGACCCATGGAGTCTATGGCATTCTTAGACTCTCCCACATAGTCACTAGATCTTACAGACTTTCCTCTAGTTAGTGTACGTAAAGAGAGACAGCACAGGTGTAGACTAACAGGCTAACTTCACTCTAACAACACTAATAAACAGAAAGAAGTATAATATACAATTCACAATACATATACAGTATACAGTGACGCAGGTGCAATAAGCTGTAACACATTTACAATACACAATAACGCAAATGCAAACAGTACACAATAATTCATATACCATAATACACACAATACAGAATAACACACAATACACAATAACACATACACAATAGCACAATACCGCCAGTGCTTGGTTTTGTGTGTGACGGGAGACTAGAGCGGGAAATTTGCATACTGAAGCACTTAATAGAGAACTATAACCCTACAACTGCCTGGTGTTACACTGGTGGCCACCACACCTGGTGTGGTAACACTGGTGGCACCACACCTGGTGTTGTAACACTGGCCACCACACCTAGTGTTGTAGTGTTGCAACACTGGTGGCCACCACACCTGGTGTTGTAACACTGGTGGCCACCACACCTGGTGTGGTAACACTGGTGGCACCACACCTGGTGTTGTAACACTGGCCACCACACCTAGTGTTGTAGTGTTGTAACACTGGTGGCCACCACACCTGGTGTTGTAACACTGGTGGCCACCACACCTGGTGCTGTAACACTGGTGGCCACCACACCTGGTGCTGTAACACTGGTGGCCACCACACCCTGGTGTTGAAACACCGTGGCCACCACCCTCGGTCCTGTAACACACTGGTGGCTACCTACCCTGGTGCTTGTAACACTGGTGGCCACCACCTGTGCTGTAACTTAATGACTCCACACCTGGTGTTGTAACACTGATGACTCCACACCTGGTGTTGTTATTCAACTACCATCATCACCTACATCCATCAACATTTATTTCCTGCCTCCCTCCCTCTTTCCTTGCCTCCCTGCCTAGCTGCCTCCCTGCCTCCTGCCTCCTTCCTCCTGACTCCCTGCTCCCTGCCTCCCTGACTCCCCTGCTCCCTGCCTCCTGACTCCTGTCTCCCTGCCTCTGACTCCCTGTCTCCCTGCCTCCTGCCTCCCTGCCTCCTGCCTCCCTGCCTCTGCCTCCCTGCCTCCTGCCTCCCTGCCTCCTGACTCCTGCCTCCTGACTCCCTGCTCCCTGCCCCTGCCTCCCTGCCTCCCTGACTCCCTGCCTCCCTGATCCCTGCCTCCTGCCTCCCTGCCTCCCTGACTCCCTGCCTCCCTGACTCCTGACTCCCTGCCTCCCTGCCTCCTGACTCCTGCACTCCCTGCACTCCCTGCCTCCCTGCTCCTACTCCTGCCTCCTGACTCCCTGCCTCCCTGCCTCCCTGCCTCCTGACTCCTGCCTCCCTGCCTCCCCTGCCTCCCTGCCTCCCTGCTCCCTGCCTCCCTGCTCCCTGCCTCCCTGCCTCCCTGCCTCCTGCCTCCCTGCCTCCCTGCTCCCTGCCTCCCTGACTCCCTGCCTCCCTGACTCCTGCCTCCCTGCCTCCCTGCCTCCCTGCCTCCCTGACTCCTGCCTCCCTGACTCCCTGACTCCCTGCCTCCCTGCTCCCTGACTCCCTGCCTCCTGACTCCCTGCCCTCCCTGACTCCTGCTCCCTGCTCCCTCCCTCCCTGCTCCCCCTGACTCCTGCCTCCCTGACTCCCTGCTCCTGCCTCCCTGCCTCCCTGACTCCCTGTCTCCCTGCCTCCCTGCCTCCCTGACTCCCTGCCTCCTGCCTCCCCCCTGCTGCCTCCCTGCCTCCCTGCTCCCTGCCTCCTGCCCTGCCTCCCTGACTCCCTGCCTCCCTGACTCCCTGCCTCCCTGCCTCCTGCTGCCTCCTGACTCCCTGCCTCCCTGACTACCTGCCTCCCTGACTCCCTGCCTCCCTGCTCCCTGCTCCTCTCCTGCTCCCTGCCTCCCTGCCTCCCTGCCTCCCTGCCTCCCTGCCTTGCCCTGACTCCCCTGACTCCTGCCTCCCTGACTCCCTGCCTCCCTGACTCCCTGCCTCCCTGCTCCCTGCCTCCCTGACTCCCTGCTCCTGCTCCCTGCCTCCCTGACTCCTGCACTCCCTGCCTCCCTGCTCCTCTCTGCCCCTGCCTCCCCCTGACTCCCTGCCCCCCCCTGCCTCCCTGACTCCCTGCCTCCCTGACTCCCTGCCCCTGACTCCTGCCTCCTGCTCCCTGCCTCCTGCCTCCCTGCCCCCTCCTCCTGCCTCCCTGCCCTGCTCCTGCTCCCTGCCTCCCTGACTCCCTGCCTCCCTGACTCCCTGCTCCCTGCCTCCCTGCCTCCCTGACTCCCCCTGCTCCTGCCTCCCTGACTCCCTGCCTCCCTGACTCCCTGCTCCCTGACTCCCTGCCTCCCCTCGCTCCCTGCCCCCTGACTCCCTGCCTCCCTGACTCCCTGCCCCCTGCCCCTGACTCCTGCCCTGCCTCCCTGCCTCCCTGCCTCCTGACTCCCTGCCTCCCTGACTCTCTCCTGACTCCCTGCCTCCCTGACTCCTGCGCTCCCTGCCTCCCTGACTCCCTGCTCCCTGACTCCCTGACTCCCTGACTCCCTGCCTCCCTGACTCCCTGCCTCCCTGCCTCCCCTGCCTCCCTGCCTCCCTTGCCTCCTCCTGCCTGCCCCTGACTCCCTGCCTCCTGCTAGCTCCTGACTCCTGCCTCCCTGACTCCCTGCTCCCTGCCTCCCTGACTCCCTGATGACCTCCCTGACCTCCCTGCCTGCCCTGACTCCTGACTCCCTGCCTCCCTGCTCCCTGACCCTGCCTCCTGACCTGCCCTGCCTCCTGACTCCCTGACTGCTGGAGTCTGCAGACATCCCTGACTCCTGACTATGCGGTCCATAAGACTAACTGAGACAACTGAATCGGAAGATGCAGAGATGCGAAGATCGAAGGAAGATGCAGATGCAGGAAGATGCAGATCGAGGAGATGCAGAGAAGATGCATGAAGATGGAAGATGCGAGAGATGCGAGGAATGCAGAAGATGCAGGGAAGATGCAGAGAGTGCAGAGATGCAAGAGATGCAGAGGAAGATGCAGAGAGGAAGATGCAGAGAGGAAGATGCAGAGAGATGCAAGATGCGTAGAAGATGCAAGATGCAGGAAGATGCAGAGGAAGATGGAGGGAAGATGCAGAGACGAAGATGCAGAGAGTAGAGATGCAGAGAGATGCAGGAAGCGATAGCGAGATCGAGGAAGATGAGAGGAAGATGGAGATGCAGGGAAGATGCAGAGAGGAAGATGCAGAGTGAGGAAGATGCAGAGAAGATGGAGAAATGAGGAAGATGCAGAGAGGAAGATGCAGAAGGAAGATGCAGAGAGGAAGATGCAGAGGAAGATGCAGAGAGGAAGATGCAGAGAGGAAGATGCAGAGAGATCAGAGGAAGATGCAGAGAGGAAGATGCAGAGAGGAAGATGCAGAGAGATGCGGGAGATGGAGAGATGGAAGGAAGATGCAGAAGGAAGATGCAGAGAGGAAGATGCAGAGAGGAAGATGCAGAGGAAGATGCAGAGAGGAAGATGCAGAGAGGAAGATGCAGAGAGGAAGATGCAGAGAGGAAGATGCAGAGAGGAAGATGCAGAGAGGAAGATGCAGAGAAATGCAGAAGAATGCAGAGAGGAAGATGCAGAGAGGAAGATGCAGAGAGGAAGATGCAGAGAGTGAGAAGATGCAGAGAGGAAGATGCAGAGAGGAAGATGCAGAGAGGAAGATGCAGAGAGGAAGATGCAGAGAGGAAGATGCAGAGAGAGGAAGATGCAGAGAGGAAGATGCAGAGAGGAAGATGCAGAGAGGAAGATGCAGAAGGAAGATGCAGAAGGAAGATGCAGAGAGGAAGATGCAGAGAGGAAGATGCAGAGAGGAAGATGCAGAGAGGAAGTGCAGAGGAAGATGCAGAGAGGAAGATGCAGAGAGGAAGATGCAGAGAGGAAGATGGAGAGAGGAAGATGCAGAGAGGAAGATGAGAGAGGAAGATGCAGAGAGGAAGATGCAGAGAGGAAGATGCAGAGAGGAAGATGCAGAGAGGAAGATGAGAGAGGAAGATGCAGAGGAAGATGCAGAGAGGAAGATGCAGAGAGGAAGATGAGAGAGGAGAAGGAGAGATGCAGAGAGGAAGATGCAGAGAGGAAGATGCAGAGAGGAAGATGCAGAGAGGAAGATGGAGAGAGGAAGATGCAGAGAGGAAGATGCAGAGAGGAAGATGGAGAGAGGAAGATGCAGAGAGGAAGATGCAGAGAGGAAGATGCAGAGAGGAAGATGCAGAGAGGAAGATGCAGAGAGGAAGATGCAGAGAGGAAGATGCAGAGAGGAAGATGCAGAGAGGAAGATGCAGAGAGGAAGATGCAGAGAGGAAGATGCAGAGAGGAAGATGCAGAGAGGAAGATGCAGAGAGGAAGATGCAGAGAGGAAGATGCAGAGAGGAAGATGGAGAGAGGAAGATGAAGAGAGGAGAGAAGAAAAAAGGTGAGGGGATAATGAAGGAGGGAGAGAAAGAAGTGAGGAAGAGTAAGCAGGAAGAGAAGGGAGGGATAGAGAGAAGGGAGGGAGGGAGGGAATGAAGGAGGGAGAGAGTAAAGACATCATTACTCCCTCTCTCTCACTCCCTCTAATCTCCCTCCCCCTTAGTCTCTCTCCCTCCTCCCCTTCTCCCTCGAGCTCTTCCCCCTTCCTCCTCTCCCTCAGTCTGTCTCTTACCCCCTCCCTATCCCCCGCCCCTGTTGGAGTCCCGCATACTTGACTGCTCAGAATATTCGACTCACAATCGAAAGACCCCGGCTTCGATTACCAGGCACGGAGAAACATATGACCCTGGCAGCCTAACCTGCTGACCCTACCCACCTAGCCTGCTGACCCTACCAGCCTAGCCTGCTTACCCTGCCCATCTAGCCTGCTGACCCTACCCACCTACCCTTCTGTCCCTGCCCACCTAGCCTGCTGACCTTACCTACCTAGCAGTAGAAATAGGTTCTCTCGTACCAGCTGACTGCTGGGTCACGTAAGTGACCCAGCAGGGGGAGTTGAATAATAGCTCTAGGCCCTTCGTGTTGCAATCAACACATCATCAGGAGCTTGCAATGTTTGCAGAAATGAGTAAGAGATCCCAGCAGATTCGTTCAAAGGGACACTGCCTCTCTCAGTGGGACTGATCACCTCAAACACTACTATGTCTCCCATGGTGAGGGACTGACCACCTCAAACACTACTACGTCTCCCATGGTGAGGGACTGACCACCTCAAACACTACTACGTCTCCCATGGTGAGGGACTGACCACCTCAAACACTACTACGTCTCCCATGGTGAGGGACTGACCACCTCAAACACTACTACGTCTCCCATGGTGAGGGACTGACCACCTCAAACACTACTACTCTCCCATGGTGAGGGACTGACCACCTCAAACACTACTACGTCTCCCATGGTGAGGGACTGACCACCTCAAACACTACTACGTCTCCCATGGTGAGGGACTGACCACCTCAAACACTACTACGTCTCCCATGGTGAGGGACTGACCACCTCAAACACTACTACGTCTCCCATGGTGAGGGACTGATCACCTCAAACACTACTACGTCTCCCATGGTGAGGGACTGACCACCTCAAACACTACTACGTCTCCCATGGTGAGGGACTGACCACCTCATACACTACTACGTCTCCCAGGGTGAGGGACTGACCACCTCAAACACTACTACGTCTCCCATGGTGAGGGACTGACCACCTTAAACACTACTACGTCTTCCATGGTGAGGGACTGACCACCTCATACACTACTACGTCTCCCAGGGTGAGGGACTGATTACATCGTCTCTGTATCTCTGCTGGCTCCTATTGCGACCCCAGAATTTGGCCCCAATGTATATATCTGTTTATATGTGATTTATGTATATTTCCATTTTCTATAATTTTATATTGCTGATATTCTCGATAATAGCTAAATCGTTAATATCTTGCTTTATATTATTATTTGCCCTATTTGACTTATATTTGACTTAGCTTTTATTTGAGTAGGATGTAACATTATAAATTCTGCTCATGTCTGTAGTAGCTGCCTTGGAGTTGGCGAACTACCGATTATGACATTAGGCTTGTTGCTGGGAGGAGTCACGTGATTCCACCTGAGGTGGGTGGCTGCTGCTCCTTCCTCGAGAGCAATATGCAGCTGGACATCATTGAGACAACACCTCTCTCCTGTCTCTGCTTGTTTTCTCGCCATTTAGACTCTGTGTGGTAGAGTATGTATTCGGTGGTGAGACGAAACATACTTCTCAGGACTCTGTGTAACTCTGTTCACAGAGGATAGACTAGACAGTGATTTTCGACGTTTTTCTGGGTTGTGTGTCACATTGACACTGAGACAACTCAGGTCTCTAGCTACAGCTCCTGAGCTAATTCGATAAGGCATCTGTGCACCGCCACAGTTTGGGATTGTTTATGCTGAACCTAGCTTCAGTAGAAAGGGAGTTTTGTGACTGTTTTGGAGGATCTATTGATGGTCCCCAGTTAGGGTCGATTTTCTATCTCCTGGTTCCCGACGCTGTGTTGCTGTTGCCTGTTATATTGCTGTTCTGCGAATTGGTCATTTTACTAGACAATCAAGCTGTTCTGATTGTCAGTTTGTTAGAGAAGCTAGCTTATGAGAAGTTCAGTCGGACAGTAGTTGAGTCGAGTCTTAGAGTTACCTGGAGCTCACTCATACACATATAATTCTTATTTGCATATATCTGTATTATTGTATTTACTGACATTGTACCTGATGGTACTTCAGAGTCATTTGGATATATGTGCCCTCAGCATAGTCATTATATATGAGAGCAATGTAGGAGCTAACCTCCTAATTAACCTCCTAATGCATTACTTAATGAACATCCTGATCATATGTACATTTATTTACTTTGAAACTCTAGACACTAACTTTGATAATAAACCTTTTAATTATATTTGTTTTGTTAGTACCCTACCGGTTGTAATTCTCATAGAGCTTATTGAATATATCGGATAACTGGACCAGGATACTGACTTTGTT
The DNA here is from genome assembly GCA_009830355.1 of Cherax destructor. Classification (NCBI taxonomy): domain Eukaryota; kingdom Metazoa; phylum Arthropoda; class Malacostraca; order Decapoda; family Parastacidae; genus Cherax; species Cherax destructor. The sequence continues at coordinate 33,502 of WNWK01004513.1, read as the reverse complement.
GCAAAAGCCCAGTAACAGGCTGGATGCTAGAAGGGCTATCCTTTCTAGTGTTCACTGGAGATGTCTATTACTAATAGATATCGTGTCATTTTGTAACACTCCTCTGTACTCGACTGTAGAAGCCTACTGTGAAGGTGAGACGTTCCGGAATAAAGATACCTAACTGTTGCACATGTGACTTATCCAGTACCTACTGGAAGTAGTCAGGTGTTAGATGATAGGTAACAGAGTTTTTATATTACTAATTACATCTACCCTCCCTCCCTCAATCCCTCTCTCCCTCCCACCATCCCCTCCCTCCTTTCCTCCATCCTTCCTTCCCCATCCCTCCATCCCACCCTCCCTTCCCTTTTCCCTCCCTCCTTCCCTCCCTCCCCTCCCTCCTTCACTCCCTCCCTCACTCCTTCCCACCCTCCCTCCCTCCTTCCCACCCTCCCTCCCTCCTTCCCACCCTCCCCTCCCTCCCTCTCTCCTTCCCTCCTTCCCTACTTCCCATCCTTCTCTCCCTCCTTCCCACCCTCCCTCCCTCTTCTATACATTTAACCCTTCCTCACTTCCTTCTTCTTTCTTTCCTTCCTTCCTTCTTTCCTTCCTTCTTTCCTTCCTTCCTTCCTTCCTTCCTTCCTGGTCTGGTCTAACTCTAATATTGGCTTCCTTGAGTTTTCTCTAATAATAATTAATCTTGAAGCTGCTGCTGTGTTTCTGGCCAGGGGGATACTCCTGGGGGATACTCATGGGGGATACTCATGGGGGATACTCCTGGGGTATACTCCTGGGGGATACTCCTGGGGTATACTCCTGGGGGATACTCCTGGGGTATACTCATGGGGGATACTCCTGGGGGATACTCCTGGGGATATTCTTTGCGAATACTCCTGGGGGATATTCCTTGGGAATACTCCTGGGAGATACTCCTGGTGATACTCCTAGGTGATATTCCTAGTCGATGTTCTTGGGCTATATTCTTGGGGGATACTCTTGGGCATACTCCTAGTGGATGTTCTTGGGCTATATTCTTGGGGATACTCCTGAGCATACTCCTGGTGGATATTCTTTGGGATACTCCTGATGGATACTCCTGGGGATTCTCCTGGACGATTCTCTTTTGGATACTCTTTGGGAATCTATTTGGGGATATTCCTTTGGGATGTTCCTTAGGGATTCTCCTGGGTGGGAACACCTTGGGAGATATCCCCTGATGGCAGGGCATTTTCGTGGTGGTAGGTATTACCGACTTCAGTGTCTTGAGTGTGAGTTCCGACATCCCCAGCGTGGTCATGAATAGTGGTTCAACTGAACACTTGTACAGAGAAAGATCGTAGTCAGCAGGATTCGAAGCCACGTCAGGTAAGGCTGGTAAGGTTTCCAAGTGATACTGTACACCACTGGGCCACAGAGTGTCACTCGGGAACCTCGCAGGCTTTCTCTGGCGTGGCTTCGAATCCTGCGGACTGCGTTCTATGTGTATACCAGTATGTTTCTGCGTGGCGCACTTATACTCTCTTGTGTTTATCGTGCACCAGGAAATTCCTTGTGTCCTCCAGCATCCAAGTTGACCAGACCGGTGATCTTCGCACTGCAGGTAGGCATCCCAACCCCATCTCTACCACCCCAACCCCATCTCTACCACCCCAACCCCATCTCTACCACCCCGACCCCATCTCTACCACCCCAACCCCATCTCTACCACCCCAACCCCATCTCTACCACCCCGACCCCATCTCTACCACCCCAACCCCATCTCTACCACCCCGACCCCATCTCTACCACCCCAACCCCATCTCTACCACCCCAACCCCATCTCAACCACCCCTACCCCATCTCTACCACCCCAACCCCATCTCTACCACCCCAACCCCATCTCTACCACCCCAACCCCATCTCTACCACCCCAACCCCATCTCTACCACCCCAACCCCATCTCTACCACCCCAACCCCATCTCTACCACCCCAACCCCATCTCTACCACCCCGACCCCATCTCTACCACCCCGACCCCATCTCTACCACCCCGACCCCATCTCTACCACCCCGACCCCATCTCTACCACCCCAACCTCTCCTCACCACTCCTAACCTTGCAACAGTGTTAACCTCACCCACCCCACGCTCGTAGTTCCTCCCCACAACCTCTTTACGTCTTGCCAACTCCAGACAATTACACCCAAGACACAACTAATTACGTTGCCCAGCCAATTACCTTAAAACAATGGTGGGGAAGGGAGGGGAAGAAGGAGGGAGGGGGAAGAAGGAGGGAGGATGGGAGAGAGGGAGGGGAACACTGAGGTAATTTGGGCAGGTGGTGGGATAATTGTGTGGGGGGAGGTATTTCTGGGGATGGGATGGATGGACTGGAGGTGGGGAGGAAGAGAGGGGAGGAGACGTGGGAGAGGGGAAGTAGTGAGGGGGTGGTGGGGACTGTGTGAGGGGAGACGAGTCCTGGGAGAGGGGAGGAGTCCAGGGGCAGGGAAGGAGTCCTGGGGATGGGGAGGCATCCCGGGGGAGGAGAGGAATCTTGAGAGGAGGGGAGGAGTCCCGAGGGAGGGGAGGAGTACATGGGGAGGGAAGGAGGAACTGGGGATGAAAGAACTCCAGGGGGAGGGGAAAAGTCTCAACAGGAGGGGAGGAGTCCCGGGGAAGAGTAGGAGGACCTGGGAAGAGGAAGATTCCTGGGGAGGGTTAGAACCTTCCTCTTATTTTTAGCGTGTTAGAACCTTCCTGCTGATGCTAGCGAGTGTTAGAACCTTCCTGCTGGTGTTAGCGAGTGTTAGAACCTTCTTGCTGGTGCTAGCGAGTGTTAGAACCTTCCTGCTGGTGTTAGCGAGTGTTAGAACCTTCCTGCTGGTGTTAGCGAGTGTTAGAACCTTCTTGTTGGTGCTAGCGAGTGTTAGAACCTTCCTGCTGGTGTTAGCGAGTGTTAGAACCTTCCTGCTGGTGTTAGCGAGTGTTAGAACCTTCTTGCTGGTGCTAGCGAGTGTTAGAACCTTCCTGCTGGTGTTAACGAGTGTTAGAACCTTCTTGCTGGTGTTAGCGAGTGTTAGAACCTACCTGCTGGTGTTAGCGAGTGTTAGAACCTTCCTGCTGGTGTTAGCGAGTGTTAGAACCTTCTTGCTGGTGCTAGCGAGTGTTAGAACCTTCTTGCTGGTGTTAACGAGTGTTAGAACCTTCTTGCTGGTGTTAGCGAGTGTTAGAACCTTCCTGCTGGTGTTAGCGAGTGTTAGAACCTTCCTGCTGGTGTTAGCGAGTGTTAGAACCTTCCTGCTGGTGTTAGCAAGTGTTAGAACCTTCCTGCTGGTGTTAGCAAGTGTTAGAACCTTCCTGCTGGTGCTAGCAAGTGTTAGAACCTTCCTGTTAGTGTTAGCGCGTGTTAGAACCTTTCTGCTGGTGTTAGCAAGTTTTAGAACCTTCCTACTGGTGTTAGCAAGTGATAGAACCTTCCTGCTGGTGTTAGCAAGTGTTAGAACCTTCCTGCTGGTGTTAGCGCGTGTTAGAACCTTCCTACTGGTGTTAGCAAGTGTTAGAACCTTCCTGCTGGTGTTAGCAAGTGTTAGAACCTTCCTACTGGTGTTAGCAAGTGTTAGAACTTTCCTGCTGGTGTTAGCAAGTGTTAGAACTTTCCTACTGGTGTTAGCAAGTGTTAGAACTTTCCTGCTGGTATTAGCAAGTGTTAGAACTTTCCTGCTGGTGTTAGCAAGTGTTAGAACTTTCCTGCTGGTGTTAGCAAGTGTTAGAACTTTCCTGCTGGTGTTAGCAAGTGTTAGAACTTTCCTGCTGGTGTTAGCAAGTGTTAGAACTTTCCTGCTGGTGTTAGCAAGTGTTAGAACCTTCCTACTGGTGTTAGCAAGTGTTAGAACTTTCCTGCTGGTGTTAGCAAGTGTTAGACCTTTCCTGCTGGTGTTAGCAAGTGTTAGAACTTTCCTGCTGGTGTTAGCAAGTGTTAGAACTTTCCTGCTGGTGTTAGCAAGTGTTAGAACCTTCCTACTGGTGTTAGCAAGTGTTAGAACTTTCCTGCTGGTGTTAGCAAGTGTTAGAACTTTCCTGCTGGTGTTAGCAAGTGTTTACTCACTAGCGTGTTAGCTAAACTCATCTTCAACAAACCTGCTGGCCCCTGCGGTGCCTAGTTGGGTTTCAAGACGACTGACTGCTAGGTTGCTAGGCTGGTTGACTCTAACGACTGTTGACCACAAGAGGGTCGTTAATGGTTGATTCTAACCCTTGCTTCACCAGTCAAGAATACTTTCCTATTTAAAATAGGGATTAAACTAAATATTCAGTGTATAAACACTTCTCAGTATGTCTATATGTATTTAATATATATATATATATATATATATATATATATATATATATATATATATATATATATATATATATATATATATATATATATATATATATATATAATAGTAGTTGTTCCTGTCACTGAATTATAGGCAGTAATTAGTACAGGTATTTTAACTGTCACTGAATTATAGGCAGTAATTAGTACAGGTGTTTTACCTGTCACTGAATTATAGGCAGTAATTAGTACAGGTGTTTTTCCTGTCACTGAATTATAGACAGTAATTAGTACAGGTGTTTTTCCTGTCACTGAATTATAGACAGTAATTAGTACAGGTGTTTTTCCTGTCACTGAATTATAGACAGTAATTAGTACAGGTGTTTTTCCTGCCACTTAATTACAGGCAGTAATTAGTACAGGTGTTATTCCTGCTACTTAATTACAGGCAGTAATTAGTACAGGTGTTCTTCCTGCTACTTAATTACAGGCAGTAATTAGTACAGGTGTTCTTCCTGTCACTGAATTATAGGCAGTAATTAGTACAGGTGTTTTACCTGTCACTGAATTATAGGCAGTAATTAGTACAGGTGTTTTTCCTGTCACTGAATTATAGACAGTAATTAGTACAGGTGTTTTTCCTGTCACTGAATTATAGGCAGTAATTAGTACAGGTGTTTTCCTGCCACTTAATTACAGGCAGTAATTAGTACAGGTGTTATTCCTGCCACTTAATTACAGGCAGTAATTAGTACAGGTGTTTTACCTGTCACTGAATTATAGGCAGTAATTAGTACAGGTGTTTTTCCTGTCACTGAATTATAGACAGTAATTAGTACAGGTGTTTTTCCTGTCACTGAATTATAGGCAGTAATTAGTACAGGTGTTTTCCTGCCACTTAATTACAGGCAGTAATTAGTACAGGTGTTATTCCTGCCACTTAATTACAGGCAGTAATTGGTACAGGTGTTCTTCCTGTCACTGAATTATAGGCAGTAATTAGTACAGGTGTTTTTCCTGTCACTGAATTATAGGCAGTAATTAGTACAGGTGTTTTTCCTGTCACTGAATTATAGGCAGTAATTAGTACAGGTGTTTTTCCTGTCACTGAATTATAGACAGTAATTAGTACAGGTGTTTTTCCTGTCACTGAATTATAGGCAGTAATTAGTACAGGTGTTTTTCCTGCCACTTAATTACAGGCAGTAATTAGTACAGGTGTTATTCCTGCTACTTAATTACAGGCAGTAATTAGTACAGGTGTTCTTCCTGTCACTGAATTATAGGCAGTAATTAGTACAGGTGTTTTACCTGTCACTGAATTATAGGCAGTAATTAGTACAGGTGCAGTTAAGACAATGAGGGATGGAGGGGTTAATTAGGTGGGGGGGGTGGCACAGCCTCGTTGTATACAGTCAACGAGCCAACGATAATTGGGTCGTTAGCAGTGGTTGTTAGCGCCTTGTGTGTGTGTGTGTGTGTGTGTGTGTGTGTGTGTGTTTGTCTGTCTGTCTGTGTCTGTGTGTCTGTGTTTGCTGTGTTATGTGTGCTGTGTTGTGTGTGTGTGTGTGTGTGCTGTGTGTGTGTGTGTCCGCTGTGTTGTGTGCGTTATGGACGTTGAGTCGTGTTTGTTCATGTTTGTGTAATGAGTTCCAGGATAGAGCACAGCGGGGACCCCCAGCTGGTGGTGGTGCTGGTGGTGGTGCTGATGGTGGTGGTGCTGGTGGTGGTGCTAGTGGTGGTGGTGGTGCTAGTGGTGGTGCTGGTAGTGGTGCTAGTGGTGGTGCTGGTGGTGGTGCTAGTGGTGGTGCTGGTGATGGTGCTAGTGGTGGTGCTGATGGTGGTGCTAGTGGTGGTGGTGCTAGTGGTGCTGGTGCTAGTGGTGCTGGTGCTAGTGGTGGAGGTGGTGGGGGTGCTGGTGGTACTGCTAGTGGTGGTGCTGGTGGTGCTGCCGGTTCTATTTGGGGGTGATGCTGGTGGTGCTAGTAGGGGTGATGCAGGTGGTGGTGCAAGTAGGGGTGATGCTGTTGGTGGTGCTAGTGGGGGTGATGCTGGTGGTGGTGCTAGTGGGGGTGATGCTCGTGGTGGTGCTAGTGGGGGTGATGCTGGTGGTGGTGCTAGTGGGGTGATGCTGGTAGTGGTGCTAGTGGGGTGATGCTGGTGGTGGTGCTAGTGGGGTGATGCTGGTGGTGGTGCTAGTGGGGTGATGCTGGTGGTGGTGCTAGTGGGGTGATGCTGGTGGTGGTGGTGGTGCTAGTGGGGATGATGCTGGTGGTGGTGTGGTGCTAGTGGGGGTGATGCTGGTGGTGGTGGTGGTGCTAGTGGGGTGATGCTGGTGGTGGTGGTGCTAGTGGGGTGATGCTGGTGGTGGTGCTAGGTGTGGGTAATGCTAGTGGGGGTGATGCTGGTGGTGTTGGTGCTGGTGTGGGTGATGCTGGTGTTGGTGCTGGTGCTAGTGGGGTGATGCTGGTGGTGGTGCTAGTAGGGGTGATGCTGGTGGTGGTGGTGGTGCTAGTGGGGGTGATGCTGGTGGTGGTGCTAGTGGGGGTGATGCTGGTGGTGGTGCTAGTGGGGGTGATGCTGGTGGTGGTGCTAGTGGGGTGATGCTGGTAGTGGTGCTAGTGGGGTGATGCTGGTGGTGGTGCTAGTGGGGTGATGCTGGTGGTGGTGCTAGTGGGGTGATGCTGGTGGTTCTAGTAGGGGTGATGCTGGTGGTGGTGGTGGTGCTAGTGGGGTGATGCTGGTGGTGGTGTTGGTGCTAGTGGGGTGATGCTGGTGGTGGTGGTGCTAGTGGGGGTGATGCTGGTGGTGGTGGTGCTAGTGGGGGTGATGCTGGTGGTGGTGCTAGTGTGGCTAATGCTAGTGGGGGTGATGCTGGTGGTGTTGGTGCTGGTGTGGGTGATGCTGGTGTTGGTGATGGTGCTAGTGGGGGTGATGCTGGTGGTGGTGCTAGTGGGGGTGATGCTGGTGGTGGTGCTAGTGGGGGTGATGCTGGTGGTGGTGCTAGTGGGGGTGATGCTGGTGGTGGTGCTAGTGGGGGTGATGCTGGTGGTGTACACATTTTGCTCCTGGTGTACACATCTTGCTCCTGGTGTACACATCTTGCTCCTGGTGTACACATTTTGCTCCTGGTGTACACATCTTGCTCCTGGTGTACACATCTTGCTCCTGGTGTACACATCTTGCTCCTGGTGTACACATCTTGCTCCTGGTGTACACATCTTGCTCTTGGTGTACACATCTTGCTCCTGGTGTACACATCTTGCTCTTGGTGTACACATCTTGCTCTTGGTGTACACATCTTGCTCTTGGTGTACACATCTTGCTCTTGGTGTACACATCTTGCTCCTGGTGTACACATCTTGCTCCTGGTGTACACATCTTGCTCCTGGTGTACACATCTTGCTCCTGGTGTACACATCTTGCTCCTGGTGTACACATCTTGCTCCTGGTGTACACATCTTGCTCCTGGTGTACACATCTTGCTCGTCAAGGTCTTCATCTTCAAGAAAATTTCCAGCTGTTTCGTCTTAAGTGTTATTGAAATGATGCTGTGAAGAATGTGCTTAGTCATGCTGCTGTAGGTGCTGCAGAAGTTGCTGCAGGTGCTGCAGAAGATGCTGCAGGTGCTGCAGAAGATGCTGCAGGGGCTGCAGAAGATGCTGCAGGTGCTGCAGAAGATGCTGCAGAAGATGCTGCAGGTGCTGCAGAAGATGCTGCAGGTGCTGCAGAAGATGCTGCAGGTGCTGCAGAAGATGCTGCAGAAGATGCTGCAGGTGCTGCAGAAGATGCTGCAGGTGCTGCAGAAAATGCTGCAGGTGCTGCAGAAGATGCTGCAGGTGCTGCAGAAGATGCTGCAGGTGCTTTCCAAGAAGGTTCACTAAAGACTGTATGTAATTCCTTGAGGATCGTTATCCTGTGAAAACACACTCACACACACACACACTCACACACACACACACTCACTCCCACACACACACACACACTCACACACACACACACACACACACACACTCACACACACACACTCACTCACACACACACACACTCACACACACACTCACACACACACACACACACACACACACACACAGTCACACACACACACACACACACAGTCACACACACACACACACCGGTATCACTTACATGTATAGTGTGCAAAGTCCTGGAGAAAATCATCAGGAAAAGAATGGTGGAACACCTCGAGCTGAACAGGATAATAAACACCAGACAGCATGGATTCCGGGAAGGCAAATCCTGTGTAACAAACCTCCTAGAGTTCTATGATAAAGTAACAGAGGTAAGGCAAGAGAGAGAAGGGTGGGTTGATTGCATTTTCCTGGACTGCAGGAAGGCCTTTGACACAGTTCCTCACATGAGATTAGTGAAGAAGTTGGAAGAACAAGCATGTATAACAGGAAGGGCACTGGAATGGATCAGGGAATACCTCACAGGGAGGCAACAACGGGTCATGGTGCGTGATGAGGTATCACAGTGGGCACCTGTGACGAGCGGCGTTCCGCAGGGGTCAGTCCTAGGACCAGTGTTATTCTTGGTATATGTAAATGACATGACAGATGGGATAGACTCAGAAGTGTCTCTGTTCGCAGATGATGTGAAATTAATGAGGAGAATCACATCGGAGGAGGACCAAGCAGGACTTCAAACAGACCTGGAAGAGCTTGACATCTGGTCTAGCAAATGGCTTCTCGAATTCAATCCCACCAAATGCAAAGTCATGAAGATCGGAGAAGGGCAAAGAAGACCGCTGACAGAGTACAGGCTAGGCGGACAAAGGCTACAAACCTCGGCAAAGGAGAAAGACCTTGGGGTGAGTATAACGCCAAGCACGTCTCCGGAGGCACACATCAACCAGATAACTGCGGCAGCATATGGGCGACTGGCAAACCTAAGATTAGCGTTCCGTTACCTTAACAAGGAATCGTTCAAGACACTGTACACCGTTTACGTCAGGCCCATACTAGAATATGCAGCACCAGTCTGGAACCCACACCTGGTCAAGCACGTAAAGAAACTAGAGAAAGAGCAAAGGTTTGCGACAAGGTTAGTTCCACAACTCAGGAGTCTGTCCTATGAAGAAAGGTTGAGGGAAATAGGACTAACAACACTGGAGGAAAGAAGGGACAGGGAAGACATGATAACGACATACAAAATACTGCGGGGAATCGACAAGGTAGACAGTGACAGGATGTTCCAGAGAGGGAACACAGAAACAAGGGGACACAACTGGAAGCTGGAGACTCAGATGAGTCAAAGGGATGTTAGGAAGCATTTCTTCAGCCACAGAGTAGTCAGGAAGTGGAATAGTCTAGAGAAAGATATAGTGGAGGCAGGAACCATACACAGTTTTAAGACAAGGTATGATAAAGCTCATGGAGCAGGGAGAGCAGAGACCCAGGAGCTGAGTCTCGACCCCTGCAACCACAACTAGGTGAGTACACACCTACACGAAGCCCTTTACTTCCAAAATTATCATAGTTACCCCTTAACTCTCTTTAGAGGGCAAACTATTTTATTCTAAGAAAATCAGTATTGTTGGGGTATCTTGACAGGTGAGCGACGCTGAGACTGCCACTATACACTCTCGTTTTCTTCGTAATAATCGTAATAATAACGAAATAATGACGTAATGGGAATGATAGCGCTATAGAGAGTATTACGAGGAAAATTTGATTATCCTTCACATATAGTGTTATGTGCCGGCCCAGGAGCCGTCGTTCAACCCCCCCAACTCAATTAGGTAAAGTCATGAAATATTTATACAAAGTTTATCTAAGTACAATAACCTTAATTAAATATGTAATTAAAATAGGAGGAAGAGGAGGAGGAAGAAGAGAGGAGGAAGAAGAGGAGGAGGAAGAGGAGGAGGAAGAAGAGGAGGAAGAGGAGGAGGAGGAAGAAGAGGAGGAGGAAGAGAAGAAGAGAAAGGAGGAGAAAAAAGAAGAGAGAAGAGTAAAGAATAGTGATAAAAATAGATATATATGATATATATAGTGTAATAAGTATGAGAAGTTAGTAATGGAGTGATATTGTTTTTTAGTCTTGATGCATTTGATATTGAGAGTACTGTTTCTTTCTATTTTCTTTTCATCTTCCCCTTTCAATTTACCTCTGACTTTGGTAATTGCAGTCGATCTGTACTCAATTCATCCCCTCATCCCGCTACCTCAGCTCACTATTCACCTCACTATAGCTCAATTCAACTCATATCACCATCCATTCCCAGCTCATCATACTACTACTATCACTCACATTCATCAGTCATCAGCATCACTCATCAGCTCATCTACTCATCACTCATTCCAGCTCCATTCTACTCAGCCTATCACTCACTCTAAACAAGTCCATTTCCAGCTCCATTACCAGCCTCACATTCACGCCTCCTCACAGCTCTCACTCCAATCACCGTCATCACCTCTAGCTCCATCCCCCTCCTCCCCCCCCCATCCACCCTCACATTCCCCTCCATCCCCTCATCCCTCACTCAACTACTTTCACCTACTCAATCACACTCCTCCCCTCCTTCACCACTTCCACCCAGCTCTCACTTCACCCCCTCACCCAGCCTCCAATCCACCACTCCTTCCACCTCCATCCCTCCAGCCTCACCAATTCCTCATCTCCAGCCTCACCAATTTCCACCACCTCACTCCCCAGCCTCACAATTTCACCCAGCCTCACCAATTCACCCACCTCACCACACTACCTTCACCAGCCTCACCATTCCACCAGCCTCACTTCCACCCAGCCTCACCAATTCCCACCAGCCTCACCAATTCATCCAGCTCACATCCCACTCCACCCTCACCAATTCCCACCCAGCCTCACCAATTTCCACCCAGCCTCACCAATTTCACCCACCTCACCAATTCCACCCAGCCTCCCAATTCCACCCAGCTCACCAATTCACCACCTCACCATTCCACCAGCCTCACCAATTTCCACCCAGCCTCACCAATTCCACCCAGCCTCACCAATTTCCACCAGCCCCAATTTCCCCCAGCCTCACCAATTCCACCAGCCTCACATTCCACCCAGCCTCACCAATTCCCACCCAGCCTCACATCCACCAGCCTCACCAATTCCACCAGCCTCACCAATTCCACCCACCTCACCAATTCCACCCAGCCTCACCAATTCCACCAGCCTCACCAATTCACCCAGCCTCACCAATTCCACCCAGCCTCACCAATTTCCACCCAGCCTCACCAATTCCACCCAGCCTCACCAATTTCACCCAGCCTCACCATTTCCCCACCTCACCAATTTCCACCCAGCCTCACAATTCCACCCAGCCTCCCATTTCCACCCAGCCTCACCATCCCACCAGCCTCACCAATTCCACCAACCTCACCAATTCACCCACCTCACCAATTCACCCACCTCACCAATCACCCAGCCTCACCAATTCCACCAGCCTCACCATCACCAGCCTCACCATTCCACCCAGCCTCACCATTCACCAGCCTCACCAATTCCCACCCAGCCTCACCAATTCCCATCCAGCCTCACCAATTCACATCCAGCCTCACCAATTCCCACCCAGCCTCACCAATTCTAACCCAGCCTCACCAATTCCCACCCAGCCTCACCAATTTCCACCCAACCTCACCAATTTCCACCCAGCCTCACCAATTCCCACCCAGTCTCACCAATTTCCACCCAACCTCACCAATTCCACCAGCCTCACCATTCCACCCAGCCTCACCAATTCCACCACCTCACCAATTTCCACCCAGCCTCACCAATTCCCACCACCTCACCATTCCACCCAGCCTCACCAATTCCACCCAGCCTCACCAATTCCACCCAGCCTCCCAATTCCCACCCAGCCTCACCAATTCCCACCACCTCACCAATTCCACCAGCCTCACCAATTCCACCCAGCCTCACCAATTTCCACCCAGCCTCACCAATTTCCACCCAGCCTCACCAATTTCCACCCAGCCTCACCAATTCCCACCCAGCCTCACCAATTCCCACCCAGCCTCACCAATTCCCACCCAGCCTCACCAATTCCCACCAAGCCTCACCAATTTCCACCCAACCTCACCAATTCCCACCCATCCTCACCAATTTCCACCCAGCCTCACCAATTTCCACCCAGCCTCACCAATTTCCACCCAGCCTCACCAATTTCCACCCAGCCTCATCAATTCCCACCCAGCCTCACCAATTTCCACCCAACCTCACGAATTTCCACCCAACCTCACCAATTTCCACCCAGTCTCACCAATTTCCACCCAACCACCAATTTCTACCCAACCTCACCAATTTCCACCCAACCTCACCAATTCCCACCCAGTCTCACCAATTTCCACCCAACCTCACCAATTCTCACCAAGCCTCACCAATTTCCACCCAACCTCCTCCACCATCCTCCATTTCCACCCAGCCTCACCATTTCCCCAGCCTCACCAATTCCACCCAGCCTCACCATTCCCACCCAGCCTCACATTCCCACCCAGCCTCACCATTCCACCAAGCCTCACCATTTCCACCCAACCTCACCAATTCCACCCATCCTCACCAATTTCCACCAGCCTCACCAATTTCCCCCTAGCCTCACCAATTCCCACCCAGCCTCACCAATTCCCACCCAGCCTCACCAATTTCCCCCCAGCCTCACCAATTTCCAACCAACCTCACCAATTCTCACCCAGCCTCACCAATTTCCACCCAACCTCACCAATTCCCACCCATCCTCACCAATTTCCACCCAACCTCACCAATTCTCACCCAGCCTCACCAATTTCCACCCAGCCTCACCAATTTCCACCCAACCTCACCAATTTCCACCCAGCCTCACCAATTTCCACCCAGCCTCACCAATTCCCACCCAGCCTCACCAATTTCCACCCAGCCTCGCCAATTCCCACCCAACCTCGCCAATTCCCACCCAGCCTCACCAATTCCCACCCAGCCTCACCAATTTCCACCCAGCCTCGATAATTTCCACCCAACCTCGGCAATTCCCATCCAGCCTCACCAATTTCCACCCAGCCTCACCAATTTCCACCCAGCCTCACCAATTCCCACCCAGCCTCAACAATTCCCACCCAGCCTCACCAATTCCCAGAGGCACACAGCTGGGAGGCTGAGAGAACGTGCTGCGCCAACATTCATTAACATTAATAATGTTTTAGGTCAGACCTCAGACACTTGAATGTTAGAACCTTTGTCTAGAATGTTAGAACCTTTGTCTAGAATATTTGAACCTTTGCCTAGAATGTTAGAACCTTTGCCTAGAATGTTAGAACCTTTGCCTAGAATGTTAGAACCTTTGTCTAGAATGTTAGAACCTTTGTCTAGAATGTTAAACCTTTGCCTAGAATGTTAGAACCTTTGTCTAGAATGTTAGAACCTTTGTTTAGAATGTCAGAACCTTTGTCTAGAATGTCAGAACCTTTATCTATAATGTTAGAACCTTTGTCTAGAATGTTAGAACCTTTGTCTAGAATGTTAGAACCTTTGTCTAGAATGTCAGAAATTTTGTCTGGAATGTCAGAACCTTTGTCTAGAATGTTAGAATCTTTGTCTAGAATGTTAGAACCTTTGTCTAGAATGTCAGAACCTTTGTCTAGAATGTCAGAACTTTTGTCTAGAATGTTAGAACCTTTGTCTAGAATGTTAGAATCTTTGTCTAGAATGTTACAACCTTTGTCTAGAATGTTACAACCTTTGTCTAGAATGTCAGAACCTTTGTCTAGAATATCAGAACCTTTGTCTAGAATGTTAGAACCTTTGTCTAGAATGTTAAAACCTTAGGTTGGGATGTTAGAACCTTAAGTTGGAATGTTAACTGCCCTATGTGAGGTTGTTAGAACCATAATTGGAGGATACTGCAAGGTATGTTATTAGCTAATATATATATATATATATATATATATATATATATAGAGAGAGAGAGAGAGAGAGAGAGGGGAAGAGAGAGAGAGAGAGAGTAATGGGAGCGAGGGAAGATGGTGGAGGCTGAGGGGAACCCTCGCCTCCCTTAATAATCTCTCCCCTTACACCGTTTCCCCTTATTAGCTCTCTTCTACATGTACCCCATTTCTCTCTTTCTCTCTCTCTATCTCTCTCTCTCTCTCTCTCTCTCTCTCTCTCTCTCTCTCTCTCTCTCTTCTCGATTTTTTCCATTTCCCCCTTACCTCTCTTTTACTCCCTCGTATCTCATCTCTCCCCTCATTCCCATTATTCCATCCACTTACCAGAGTCCCTTCAATTGTGTCAATCTCCACTCCCCTGTAACATTAACACCCCTCCTTCAGAGTGCTGGCACTGTACTTCCAGGACTCAAGTCCGGTCTGCTGGTTTCCCCTGAATCCCTTTATAAATGTTACCTTGCTCACACTCCAACAGCACGTCAAGTCCTAAAACCCATGTGTCTCCATTCGCTCCTATCTAACACGCTCAAGCACGCTTGCTGGAAGTCAAAGCCCCTCGCACACAACACCTCCTTTACTCCCTCCCTCCAACCTTTCCTAGGCCGACCACCCTCCACCACATATTTATGCTCTCTCGAAGCCATTCTATTTCGTTCCATCCTTTCTACATGTCCGAACCACCTCAACAACCCCTCTTCACCCTTCTGGATAATAGTTTTTTTAATCCCGCACCTCCTCCTAATTTCCAAACTACGAATTCTCTGGATTATATTCACACCACACATTGCTCTCAGACACGACATCTCCACTGCCTCCAGCCTTCTCCTTGTTGCAACATTCACCACCCATGTTTCACACCCATACAAGAGTGTTGGTATAACTATAGTCTCATACATTCCCCTCTTTGCTTCCATGGACAAAGTTCTTTGTCTCCACAGATTCCTCGGTGCAACCCTCACCTTCTTCCCCTCATCAGTTCTATGATTCACCTCATCTTTCATAGACCCATCTGCTGATATATATATATATATATATATATATATATATATATATATATATATATATATATATATATATATATATATATATATATATAATGGGGAAGTGGAACAAAATTCTTCCTCCGTAAGCCATGCGTGTCGTAAGAGGCGACTAAAATGCCGGAGCAAGGGCTAGTAACCCCTTCTCCTGTATATATTACTAAATGTAAAAGAAGAAACTTTCGTTTTCCTTTTGGGCCACCCTGCTCGTGGCCACCGCCTCGTGGCCACCCTGCCTCGGTGGGCCACCCTGCCTCGGTGGGCCACCCTGCCTCGGTGGGCCACCCTGCCTCGGTGGGCCACCCTGCCTCGGTGGGCCACCCTGCCTCGGTGGGATACGGCCGACGTGTTGAAAGAAAAGAAAGTAAATTTTAATTAAAAAATTTTGTAATTGAATTTTCAAATATATTTTCAATAGATTTTTGTGCATACCTAATTAAGGTAAATAGTAGTACCACCATTACCACACCACTACCACCACTACTACCACTACCACCACTACCACCACTACCACCACTACCACCACTACCACCACTACCACCACTACCACCACTACCACCACTACTACCACTACTACCACTACCACCACTACTACCATTACTACCACCACTACTACCACAACCACCACACTACCACCACTATTACCACCACTACTACCACACTATCACCACTACCACCATTACCACCACTACCACCACAACCACCACACTACCACCACCATTACCACCACTACCACACTACCAACACTACTACCACTACTACCACAACCACCACACTACCACCACTACTACCACTACCACCACTACCACCACTACCACCACTATCACCACTACCACCATTACCACCACTACCACACTACCAACACTACTACCACTACTACCACAACCACCACACTACCACCACTACTACCACTACCACCACTACTACCACAACCACCACTACTACCACACTACCAATACTACTACCACTACTACCACACTACCACCATTACCACCACTACCACCACTACCACCACTACCACCACTACCACCACTACCACCACTACCACCACTACCACCACTACCACCACTACCACCACTACCACCACTACCACCACTACCACCACTATCACCACTACTACTACACTACCACCACTTCCAACACTACTACCACCACTACTACCACACTACCACTACTACCACCACTACCACCACTACTACTACCACCATCACCACAACCATTACTATTATCTTCATGAATTTTGTGGGTGACTGAATTTCCTTCCCCTCCTTCTCCTAATCCTCCTGTTCCTTCCCCTCTTCCTCCTCCTTCCCCTCCTCCTCCTGCTCCTTCTTCCCCTCACCTTCCTCCTCCTCCTTGCTACCTCGCAGTACTCCCAGAATTTCTGAGTCCAATTTACAGAGTGACTCCGAGTGTTCCATCTCCATAGAAAAATCAATATCACTTCTCTCTCTCTTTCTCTCTCTCTCTCTCTCTCTTCTTCTTCTTCTTCTTCTTCTTCTCTCTCTTCTTCTCTCTCTCTCTCTCTCTCTCTCTCTCTCTCTAAGGTTTTCTTTTAATTTGTGGTTGAATTGTGAAGCATTTATATTTAGTAACAATTGCATGACTGTCCCTCCTGACATATAATGTTAGGGAAATTAGACTCAAAATTTGCAGTTGCCCTCAAAGGTGGAACAACATTCCTGGTGCCCGTGAAGCCGGGTTCACTCCCCGAAACTCCGGAGCTGGTTAAGTGGTCCAGAAATTGCCGCGGTCGGCAGCGCTTTCATACAGAGGGAAGAGTTGAGAGAGATAGAGAGAGAGAGAGAGAGAGAGAGAGAGAGAGAGAGAGAGAGAGAGAGAGAGAGAGAGAGAGAGAGAGAGAGAGAGAGAGAGAGATGTGGGCGGCCTTACTGTTATGTACAAAGCCAATATTGTCAAAGTACCACACTTGGCTCCACTCCGAGGACAGCGAGAAGTGAGCTTCTACACCACAAGACGGGCAGCCAGCAGCAACTTCACTCTGACAGCACCCTTCTCCAGGACATCATTTCATTTGAGATCATTTATTTCTAGGATGACTCGAGTTTGGAACATGTTCGTACTGCATAATGATACCAACAAAATGGTCCGACTTGGACCATTTACAAAGTCACACTAACACAAAGGACAGGTGGAAGGGGTTATATATAGGCAGGCAAACAGGGGAGGGCACAAGAAAGTGGTGGAGGGGTAATAATGGAGGTAGTAGTGGTAATAGTAGTAGCAGTAACGGAGTCAGTCATATTCTATAGATTCTCCTGGTGTCTACTCCATTTCTTGCTCCTCCTGTCCTCTTCAGTACTTTGGAGAAACTGGCCGATCTCTTTCTGACAGACTCAGGAAGCACAAAAATAGTGTTAGGCTTGCCGACACTAATAATGCTCTTTTCTGTCATGTCAGAGATCACAGTCATCCTATTGATTGGTCTTCTGCTAAAACTGTCTACCCTACGTCCAACTTTCACAGTCGCCGTCTGGTTGAATCCTCCCTTATACACAACTTTCCCTGTATGAATCTTAGCCCTGGCTTTGTCTCTGTAGATGCTTTCCTTTCCCATTACATTGTTAAATGCTCCAAACTTCAGAGCACCCGTGACTTAACCTGATTTCTCCTCTTTCTTCTTTCTCCTCTGGGTTTTCTTTCTTTTCTTTTGCCTTGTATTTGTCCTTCATTTTATTTAATTTTTTTCCTCTGTGTTCTTGTCCTTACCCTATGTGGGCCGCCAGCTTCATTGCAGTGCTCCTTTCCTAGAATATGACTGTCTCCACTACTACTACTACTACTACCACTACTACCTCCATTATTACCCCTCCACCACTTTCTTGTGCCCTCCCCTGTCTGCCTGCCTATAAATACCCCTTCTTCCTGTCCTGTGTGTTAGTGTGACTTTGTAAATGGTCCAAGTCGGACCGAAACGTCGTCGTAAGCTCCTCTCTTTTTATATGTGCGGGTTGTGTGTGTATTGTTCCAGTCACGGTATTGTGCCTTTTTTTGTTATTTATTGAGTGAGAGAGTACAAACCCTTGTTTTAACGACACATCACCTCTCACAACCACTGTCCACAACACATTTCCTTCTAATTTAAACGTTCCTTTCCGATTCATTTCTTCCTAACCACAAAAAAAAAAACGTCACCGTCACTGGTTTCTCCACCAAAACTAAAAGAAACCTTCAGAAACCCTTAACACGAGACGCAAGTATTGTAAACCTTTACTAATAGTCTGCCTCTGTTTGGAGGGTCTGGGACCAGATACCAGAACAAGGGGAAGGAAGGGGGGTTTAGGGGGTACAGGGGGTGGGGGAAAGGGGTTAAGGGGGTACAGTGGTGGGGAGACTGAGACAGTCAAGAAGGTTCAAGAGTTTTCAAGGGAGTTCAGAGTTCTTTGAGCGCCTTAAAGTTCCAGCACTCCATGCCTCTCGCAGTTCCAGGAAGGTCTAGAAATGTCGGCCTGGAGGAGGAGGAAGAGGAAGGTGGGAAAGGTTTGGGATTCCATGAGTTTGTGGAATTCCATTACGTTCATAGGAAGTTATGAGAGGTGGGAGGTCTCTTGAGCAGCTGCGGGAGGAGCAGGAGGGCCGCAGCTGCGGGAGGTCTCTTGAGCAGCTGCGGGAGGAGCAGGAGGGCCGCAGCTGCGGTACGTTGAGCGACTGAGGGAGACACAGGTGGTGCAGGTGGTGCAGGAGACGCAGGTGGGGCAGGAGGTACAGGTGGGGCAGGAGACGCAGGTGGGGCAGGAGGTACAGGTGGTGCAGGAGACGCAAGTGGGGCAGGAGGTACAGGTGGTGCAGGAGACGCAGGTGGGGCAGGAGTTACAGGTGGTGCAGGAGACGCAGGTGGGGCAGGAGGTACAGGTGGTGCAGGAGACGCAGGTGGGGCAGGAGGTACAGGTGGTGCAGGAGACGCAAGTGGGGCAGGAGGTACAGGTGGGGCAGGAGGTACAGGTGGTGCAGGAGGTGCTGAAGTAACAGGAGGTGGAGAGGCTGAAGACGACTTGGAATTTGCAGGAGCTGAGGTGTTGCAGGTGTTGCGAGAGTTGCAAGAGCGTGTCAGCTTGACACTCCACAACCACAACCACCCCACAACCACCCCACAACCACCCCACAACCACCCCAAACACACCACCACAACCAACCCACAACCACCCCACAACCACCCCACACCACCCCACAACCACCCCACAACCACCCCACAACCACCCCACAACCACCCCAACCACCCACAACCACCCCACAACCACCCCACAACCACCCCACAACCACCCCACAACCACCCCACAACCACCCCACAACCACCCCACAACCACCCCACAACCACCCCACAACCACCCCACAACCACCCCTCAACCACCCCACAACCACCCCACAGCATATTTGCAGCCCACAGTTCATAGATGAATAAATCTTCAAGATTTATCAAATAGCTAATGACCTAAAATACCCAAAACACATAATTGACAAATCCTTTTAAATTGCTAGAAATACTTTTTACAATTCTAAAAATGACAATAAATCATACGCAACTTAAAATATATTGGTTCTTACTTACCATGAAAATATTATTGATATTCCTTCTCTTCTTGAGAATTTTATTATCTAAGTTGTGTATAAAAATCTTGATACAGTGGAAATAAATGGTATAAAATACCGACACAATGGAAAAATAAATACATAAGCAGTATAATGTGATCCTTTATTGACGTACACATTATAATGCTTATGTGTTTATTTATCCATCTTGATACAGTCAAAAAAAAATTCTGATTAAAAATTCTCCCGAATGGTGACGGGTGAGTCTACAAGATTCCGGGTGTGTCTACAAGATTCCGGGTGTGTCTACAAGATTCCGGATGAGTCTACAAGATTCCGGGTGTAGCTACAAGATTCCGGGTGTGTCTACAAGATTCCGGGTGTGTCTACAAGATTCCGGGTGTAGCTACAAGATTCCGGGTGTGTCTACAAGATTCCGGGTGTGTCTACAAGATTCCGGGTGTGTCTACAAGATTCCGGGTGTAGCTACAAGATTCCGGGTGTAGCTACAAGATTCCGGGTGTAGCTACAAGATTCCGGGTGTGTCTACAAGATTCCGGGTGTAGCTACAAGATTCCGGGTGTGTCTACAAGATTCCGAGTGTGTCTACAAGATTCTGGGTGTAGCTACAAGATTCCGGGTGTAGCTACAAGATTCCGGGTGTGTCTACAAGATTCCGATGTGTCTACAAGATTCCGGTGTAGCTACAAGATTCCGGTGTAGCTACAAGATTCCGGTGTGTCTACAAGATTCCGGGTGTGTCTACAAGATTCCGGTGTGTCTACAAGATTCCGGTGTGTCTACAAGATTCCGGGTGTGTCTACAAGATTCCGGGTGAGTCTACAAGATTCCGGGTGTGTCTACAAGATTCCGGGTGTGTCTACAAGATTCCGGGTGTGTCTACAAGATTCCGGGTGTAGCTACAAGATTCCGGGTGTGTCTACAAGATTCCGGGTGTGTCTACAAGATTCCGGGTGTGTCTACAAGATTCCGGGTGTAGCTACAAGATTCCGGGTGTAGCTACAAGATTCCGGGTGTGTCTACAAGATTCCGGGTGTAGCTACAAGATTCCGGGTGTGTCTACAAGATTCCGAGTGTGTCTACAAGATTCCTGGTGTAGCTAGAAGATTCCGGGTGTAGCTACAAGATTCCGGGTGTGTCTACAAGATTCCGAGTGTCTACAAGATTCCGGTGTAGCTACAAGATTCCGGGTGTAGCTACAAGA
>WNWK01004513.1:0-7500 GCA_009830355.1 Cherax destructor | reverse complement strand
CCGTGGCTGCAACAACACACAAGTAACCCTCACACACCGGGGACTCCAACTTATAACAGCTGGAACACTGCTGCACAACATATGTGAGTCCAGGCATCTACAAACTTGACAGCTTCGTCGCCCAGAATGGTGTTCGTTATCTTAAAAAAGGCGACAATTTTTGTTCCCACCATAAACTAAGACTCTGAAGTCTTTGTCGAAAGAACAATTTGTCCCAAACTTCAAAATTTAGTGGGATAAATGTATTTATATATATATATATATATATATATATATATATATATATATATATATATATATATATATATATATATATATATATATATATATATATATATATATAGTGTTTGTGAGATATGTTTCTTTATTCACCAAAAGAGGGAGGGGCGCCCAGAAGGGGGACGGGAGGCACTAAGAAGAGGGAAAAGGGGGCAGTAATCCCCTCCAAGGAAGCAAGAGGCTGCCCCCTCCCCCTCAACATGTTTTCCTCTCACATCCTCATTAGGTGTAAGAAGTGTACTGTGGGGAGGGGAGAGACGGGAGAGACGGAGGGGAGAGGGGGGCAATAAAGGAGAGGAAGATGGAGTGGGAGAAGAAGAGACAAGTGCGAGGAAGAAGAGAAAAGAAAGAAGGGAAAAATGGAAGGTAAAGAAAAAGAGGCCAAGATGTGTCTTGTCTCTCTCTCTCTCTCTCTCTCTCTCTCTCTCTCTCTCTCTCTCTCTCTCTCTCTCTCTCTCTCTCTCTCTCTCTCTCTCTCTCTCTCTCTCTCTCTCTCTCTCTCTTCTCTCTCTCTCTCTCTTCTCTCTCTCTCTCTCTTCTCCTCTCTCCTCTCTTTATCCTCTCTCTAGCTCCTCTCCCACTCTTCTCACAAAAATTAATCCCATTTTTAGGGGACTTGGTTTATTTTGTGTGTATAAGTCGCTGTGCTAGGTTTGTAGTGGCTGTGTGTGTGTGTCTAAAAAGCCCTCACCCACCTAGAAAGATGGTGTTGGGACCTTCCTCTCTCTAAGACCCTCACCCACCTAGAAAAGGACCTTGCCCTCTCTCTAAGACCCCTCAGTCGTCCCCTCAGCATCCTGCTAAGTCTTCAATTTCCTCATGTATGGCTGAGAAGTTTTCTCTCAGTAACTTACAAAGGTAATTCTTTCAAGACGTAATTCCCTCACAATGTAATTCCTGCGAGAGATGTAACATCTGCACGATGTTGTTTCTTCAGAATGTAACTTCTGAAGTTCAGGAGGGAGGGGCTGCGCTGACAGTGAGGGGACTGCGCTGACAGTGGGGGCTGTGCTGACAGTGGGGCCTGCACTGACAGTGGTGCCTGCACTGACAGTGGGGCCTGCACTGACAGTGGGGCCTGCACTGACAGTGGGGCCTGCACTGACAGTGGGGCCTGCACTGACAGTGGGGGGCTGCGCTGACAAGAGGGCTGCGCTGACAAGGGGGCTCCGCTGACAGGGGAGCTATGCTGACAGGGGAGCTACGCTGACAGGGGAGCTACGCTGCCAGAGGGGGCTCAGCCCCTTTCGGGAATAGGAATGACGCGTGATTCCTGAAGCAGTTCCAAGAATTCCAGAGAGCTTTGCTTGTAGCATTCCAGAAAATAATTAATCTCCTTTACCTTGCTGCTAATCGAAGGGTTCTTTGTCCAAGGAATTGAAGTAGAAAGCTTCACCAAGAAGCCAGTAACTCCTCCTGAAGCTGTAGGCTTCACCAAAGCTTCCAGGAAGCCTCCCTTCTGAAGTCCAGATGATAAACTAACTCTTACTCTCAGTCTCAAAGACTGTTCCAAGTTCAGTATTATATATATATATATATATATATATATATATATATATATATATATATATATATATATATATATATATATATATGTCATATTGACGACGTGATAGAGAATACACTGGTCCCTCTGGCGAGAGGTGTGGTACAGTGGTACTGTCAGTGGTACAGCGGTACTGTCAGTGGTACTGTCAGTGGTACGTGGTACAGTGATACTGTCAGTGGTACAGTGGTACTGTCAGTGGTATTGTCAGTGGTACAATGGTACTGTCAGTGGTACAGCCAGAGGCACAGTAGTCTGCGGGTACCTCACTCTGAACACCGAGCTGGTGATACCAGCGGTGAAGGAGACGTTAACGTTAATGAGACGCACACCTCAAGAACACAGTGTTCTCCAGTAGAACACACGAAGACACACGTCAACAACACAGTGTTCTCCAGTAGAACACAGGAACACTCGTGAATCAACCACAGTAAGACGATGAACACACCTGGCTCCAGATATCTGGGATACTGGACTGTGACGAGTGGAACACAATCTCACGCCTCACAGAATGACCGGAGTCACATCTACCTGGCGTGCATTTCCACTGTTAAAGATAACAAATGAGTAGACTAAGCCAAAGCAGCCCGTCAAGTCCATGGAGCCTCCACCAGGTCACTCCAGACACTCCAGAAACATACTATCACTACTCCCTCACTGACTCGATTATGCTGAAGTCTAAGAGACGACTGAGAGAGAAGATTAATCATAACTTTACGTTCAAATACCTGAGATATTGATTTAGAAAAACACGTGAGCAAACATTAGCACATGTTTATTAGAAAACGTTTCGGTCCTGGGACCTTGATCACTTCTAATACACAGAGGTTGAAGAGACGGTATATGTTGGTGGAGAGTGAGGTGTGAGTGACGTATGGTGACCTGAGTGAGGTGTGAGTGACGTATGGTGACCTGAGTGAGGTGTGAGTGATGCATGGTGACCTGAGTGAGGTGTGAGTGATGCATGGTGACCTGAGTGAGGTGTGAGTGATGCATGGTGACCTGAGTGAGGTGTGAGTGACGTATGGTGACCTGAGTGAGGTGTGAGTGATGCATGGTGACCTGAGTGAGGTGTGAGTGACGCATGGTGACCTGAGTGAGGTGTGAGTGACGCATGGTGACCTGAGTGAGGTGTGAGTGACGCATGGTGACCTGGAGATCACCAAGTGTCAACAGGAACCCATCATGATTCAAGAAGCTTTATCAAGAACAACAGGAACCCATCATGAGACAAGAAGTTTTATTAAGAACAACAGGAACCCATCATGATTCAAGAAGCTTTATTAAGAACAACAGGAACCCATCATGAGACAAGAAGCTTTATTAAGAAAAACAGGAACCCATCATGATTCAAGAAGCTTTATCAAGAACAACAGGAACCCATCATGAGACAAGAAGTTTTATTAAGAACAACAGGAACCCATCATGATTCAAGAAGCTTTATTAAGAACAACAGGAACCCATCATGAGACAAGAAGCTTTATTAAGAACAACAGGAACCCATCATGATTCAAGAAGCTTTATCAAGAACAACAGGAACCCATCATGAGCAAGAAGTTTTATTAAGAACAACAGGAACCCATCATGATTCAAGAAGCTTTATTAAGAACAACAGGAACCCATCATGAGACAAGAAGCTTTATTAAGAACAACAGGAACCCATCATGATTCAAGAAGCTTTATCAAGAACAACAGGAACCCATCATGAGACAAGAAGTTTTATTAAGAACAACAGGAACCCATCATGATTCAATAAGCTTTATTAAGAACAACAGGAACCCATCATGACACAAGAAGCTTTATCAAGAACAACAGGAACCCATCATGATTCAAGAAGCTTTATTAAGAACAACAGGAACCCATCATGATTCAAGAAGCTTTATCAAGAACAACAGGAACCCATCATGATTCAAGAAGCTTTATCAAGAACAACAGGAACCCATCATGATTCAAGAAGCTTTATCAAGAACAACAGGAACCCATCATGAGACAAGAAGTTTTATTAAGAACAACAGGAACCCATCATGATTCAAGAAGCTTTATTAAGAACAACAGGAACCCATCATGAGACAAAAGCTTTATCAAGAACAACAGAACCCATCTTGATTCAAGAAGCTTTATTAAGAACAACAGGAACCCATCATGATTCAAGAAGCTTTATCAAGAACAACAGGAACCCATCATGAGACAAGAAGCTTTATCAAGAACAACAGGAACCCATCATGAGACAATAAGCTTTATTAAGAACAACAGGAACCCATCATGATTCAAGAAGCTTTATCAAGAACAACACGAACCCATCATGAGACAAGAAGCTTTATCAAGAACAACAGGAACCCATCATGAGACAATAAGCTTTATTAAGAACAACAGGAACCCATCATGATTCAAGAAGCTTTATCAAGAACAACAGGAACCCATCATGATTCAAGAAGCTTTATCAAGAACAACAGGAACCCATCATGAGACAAGAAGCTTTATCAAGAACAACAGGAACCCATCATGATTCAAGAAGCTTTATCAAGAACAACAGGAACCCATCATGATTCAAGAAGCTTTATCAAGAACAACAGGAACCCATCATGAGACAAGAAGCTTTATCAAGAACAACAGGAACCCATCATGAGACAATAAGCTTTATTAAGAACAACAGGAACCCATCATGATTCAAGAAGCTTTATCAAGAACAACAGGAACCCATCATGATTCAAGAAGCTTTATCAAGAACAACAGGAACCCATCATGATTCAAGAAGCTTTATCAAGAACAACAGGAACCCATCATGAGACAATAAGCTTTATTAAGAACAACAGGAACCCATCATGATTCAAGAAGCTTTATCAAGAACAACACGAACCCATCATGAGACAAGAAACTTTATCAAGAACAACAGGAACCCATCATGAGACAAGAAACTTTATCAAGAACAACAGGAACCCACGTTGAAGCCTCCATGAAGGCTTCATCACCAGTACAAGTTGAATTGTTCATTCGTCTTCAAACTTTGATTGGCTAAGAACAACAAGTTAACATTGGTATAATGTTTGTTGTCAGAGAACACATGGTAGCAGCACTACCCAGTTACTACACTATTGCTATATAAACACACTACTGGCACTACCCATCAGCCACTTCACCACTTTCACTCAATGATACTACTGACCACCACTGCACCAATACACTATTATCACATTAACCACCTTGAACCCACTCATCACACATAACACTCTCTATCAACACACACCAGTACACCCACTACCTCCACTACCAGCTCCTACACCAAATCACAGTGACTCCACTCTTGCAAACTACTACGACAACATACCACCACTGCTATACAACGCACCACTACCACCATTACTACCACTATTGCTCTACTACCCACTACTCCACTACCACTATACCACCACATTACATTGCTTTACAAAGTACTACTCCACCCTACACCACTCCACTCACAACCACGACTCATCACTACTACCATCTGCACTACACCACCACACCACTACCCACTAGCCACCACTCACCCTACCACCAGACACTACACACT
The DNA here is from genome assembly GCA_009830355.1 of Cherax destructor. Lineage (NCBI taxonomy): Eukaryota > Metazoa > Arthropoda > Malacostraca > Decapoda > Parastacidae > Cherax > Cherax destructor. The sequence continues at coordinate 2,125 of WNWK01004513.1, read as the reverse complement.
CCACCCACCACCACTACCACTCTACCACTACCACCGCACCACACATACACCACTACCACTCTGCCACCACTCCACCACTACCACCCACTACCACTACCACTACCACCCCACCACCACTACCACTACCTACCCACCACCACTACCACCGCCACACTACCACTACACGCACCACCCACCACTACCGCCTACCACCACTCCACCCTACCGCCACCACCACTACCACTACCCCTGCCACTCACCACTCCACCACTACCGCACCACCACTCACCACTACACTCCTACCACTGCCACCACCTACCACTACCTCCACTACCACCGCCACCACCACTACCACTACTCCACTACCACCGCCACCACCACTCCACCACTACCACTGCCACCACCACTCCACTACTACCACTATCACCACCACCACTACCACTACTACCACTACCACTGCACCACTACTCCACCACTACCACCGCCACCACCACTATCACTACTACCACTACCACGCCACCACCACTACCACTACTACCACTACCACCGCTACTACCACCACTACCACCGCCACCACCACTACCACTACTACCACTACCACCGTTACCACCACTACCACTACTACCACTACCACCGCCACCACCACTACTAACACTACCACCGCCACACCACTACACACTACCACCCACTACCACCTGCCACCACCACACCATGCCACCTAACCACCACTACCACCGCCACCACCACTGCCACTCACCACCACTGCCACTCCACCACCTACCACTCCACTGCCACCACTACCACTACTACCACCGCCACCACCACTACCACTACTACCACTACCCGCCACCACCACTACCACTACTCACTACCACCACCACTACCACTACCCCACTACCACCACTACCACCACACCACCCCACTCACCACCACTGCCACCACCACTCACCACTACTACCACCACTGCCACCCTGCCACTGCCACCACCACCACCACTACCTACTGCCACCGCCACCACCACTGCCACTACTACCACTACCATCCGCCACCACTCACTCACCACTGCCACCACTGCCACTACCACTACCACCACTCCACTGCCACCACTGCCACTGCCACCACTACCACTCCCACTGCCCCGCCACCACCACTCCACTACTACCACTACCACCACTCCACTACCACCACTACCACCACTACCACCACTACCACCACTACCACCACCACTACCACTACTACCACTACCACCGCCACCACCACTACCACTACTACCACTACCACCGCCACCACCACTACCACCACTACCACCACTACCACCACTACCACCACTACCACCACTACCACCACTACAGAGTAATCTAAGAGTTCACTACACTATCTTTCGATGTCATCACCTAACACGATCCTTCGACAAAACACTGAACATGAACATGTTCATTTCACTGTGTTATTGTACACCTCACTGTGTTATTGTGAGGTCCCTGGGCTACAGGTACTGTGAAGTCCCTGGGCTACAGGTACTGTAAAGTCCCTGGGCTACAGGTACTGTGAGGCCCCTGGGCTACAGGTACTTTGAGGCCCCTGGGCTACAGGTAATGTGAAGTCCCTGGGCTACAGGTACTGTGAGGTCCCTGAGCTACAGGTACTGTGAGGCCCCTGGGCTACAGGTAATGTGAAGTTCCTGGGCTACAGGTACTGTGAGGTCCCTGGGCTACAGGTACTGTGAGGCCCCTGGGCTACAGGTACTGTAAAGTCCCTGGGCTACAGGTACTGTGAGGTCCCTGGGCTAGGTACTGTGAGGTCCCTGGGCTACAGGTAGTGTGAAGTCCTGGCTACAGGTACTGTAAAGTCCCTGGGCTACAGGTACTGTGAGGTCCCTGGGCTACAGGTACTGTGAGGTCCCTGGCTACAGGTAATGTGAAGTCCCTGGGCTAAGGTACTGTGAGGTCCCTGGGCTACAGGTACTGTGAGGCCCCTGGGCTGGTGATGTGAAGTCCTGGGCTACAGGTACTGTGAGGTCCCTGGGCTGGTACTGTGAGGCCCCTGGGCTACAGGTACTGTGAGGCCCCTGGGCTACAGGTGCTGTGAAGCCCTGGGCTGGGTACTGTGAGGCCCTGGGCTACAGGTACTGTGAGGCTCCTGGGCT
>WNWK01004512.1:107500-138575 GCA_009830355.1 Cherax destructor | reverse complement strand
AATGTTTAGCATTCGCAGAACAAGACAGTGTGGTACAGTGAGCAGAGCACTGCGTACCTTGTCCCAGGTTCGTAGGTTCGAGTCTCCTTCAGCCTGACATTAATATATATATATATATATATATATATATATATATATATATATATATATATATATATATATATATATAATATAATATATACAAAATGCTGTTTTATCCGATTAGACTTCGATCTTGTCTTCCAAAACAACGTTCGTTTGTGGACTTAATACAGTAATGTATTCTTGCAATACTTGCAGAACAGGCCAAGTCTGCAAGCTTTGCTGGAAAACCTCCACCTACACATAGAGACAAAACCAAGCAGTACCGCTATTACTCTACCTCTGAAACCTCCCCATCCTCCTCTCTCATGCTGGAGATGAGATGTACCTTTGATGAATTTCGAGAGTTTTCCACTGCCGGCCTTGGGAGAGGTTAACACCAGCCATCCACACTATCTCTGATGTATTTATGACTTTCTCGGGATCATCGATGCCTTTTCTCTGCTCTGATACATGGCCGCTAATTGTTATTGGAGGGAATCCGGATAATTTACCAGCACGGAGCACTCTTTGCTGATAAGAGAGGATTTTCAGACTTCACTAGGTGAGGATGAGGCAGCGGAGGAGGATCAGGAGGAGGAGCAGGAGGAGGAGCAGGAGGAGGAAGATGAGGGTGAGGAGGAGGAAAAGAGAAGCCACACAACCTTTACCATTACATAGATGAGTGTCCAGTTGTCAGTGACTTTCATCCTGGTATAATGGTGCACTTGGAACAGTGTAAACACTTCATGTACTCCCGGGTGCTGGACGATGTCCTCACCGCCCGCCCGGAATTTTCCAACACTTATTAGCAATTTAGTGATGACCCAGTTGCATGCAAATACATGCCGTATATATTGCATTGGTGCGTATTGTACATATGTATATGTTTATACACGTAAATGCATAAATAAATATATGTGAATACGATATATATGTACGTGTTTAAATATGTTAATGCATATATGCATACATGTGTGTGTACATGCATTTATACATACACTAGCATGTATATGTATACGTGTTCATGTGTGTATAAGTGTATATACAAGTAAAATATTCATATACATTAACTGATGTGATATATTCCTTTTCCAATAGTATAAAAAGTTTCCACAGGGTAGCACCATTATATACATTCTTAAGAATACAATGTGTCTACATTGCTACTTGCCAATGTATATATGTAATAATTATATTTATGTTTAGTTATTTTAGATTTATTGCCGTCCCAATTTCTCTTACCTTCACTCCTGAGGGAGACCTTCCAAGCTGACGCAGCTGATGAACCTTAATGGTATATTTGACGATATACTCATTGTCTTACTGAAGACTCCCAGCTCAAGCTGACACTACTTAAGTATCCCAGCTCAGGCTGACGCTAAGTCTCCCAGCTCAGGGTGGCGCTAAGTATCCCAGCTCAGGCTGACGCTAAGTCTCCCAGCTCAGGCTGGCGCTAAGTATCCCAGCTCAGGCTGACGCTAAGTCTCCCAGCTCAGGCTGGCGCTAAGTCTCCCAGCTCAGGCTGGCGCTAAGTATCCCAGCTCAGGCTGACGCTAAGTCTCCCAGCTCAGGCTGGCGCTAAGTCTCCCAGCTCAGGCTGACGCTAAGTCTCCCAGCTCAGGCTGGCGCTAAGTATCCCAGCTCAGGCTGACGCTAAGTCTCCCAGCTCAGGCTGGCGCTAAGTCTCCCAGCTCAGGCTGACGCTAAGTCTCCCAGCTCAGGCTGGCGCTAAGTATCCCAGCTCAGGCTGACGCTAAGTCTCCCAGCTCAGGCTGGCGCTAAGTCTCCCAGCTCAGGCTGACGCTAAGTCTCCCAGCTCAGGCTGACGCTAAGTCTCCCAGCTCAAGCTGGCGCTAAGTCTCCCAGCTCAGGCTGGCGCTAAGTCTCCCAGCTCAGGCTGACGCTAAGTCTCCCAGCTCAGGCTGGCGCTAAGTATCCCAGCTCAGGCTGACGCTACTAAAGTCTCCCAGCTCAGGCTGGCGCTAAGTCTCCCAGCTCAGGCTGAGGCTACTGAAGTCTCCCAGCTCAGGCTGAGGCTACTGAAGTCTCCCAGCTCATGCTGAGGCTACTGAAGTCTCCCAGCTCAGACTGAGGCTACTGAAGTCTCCCAACTCAGGCTGAGGCTACTGAAGTCTCCCAGCTCAGGCTGAGGCTACTGAAGTCTCCCAGCTCAGACTGAGGCTACTGAAGTCTCCCAGCTCAGGCTGAGGCTACTGAAGTCTCCCAGCTCAGGCTGAGGCTACTGAAGTCTCCCAGCTGAGGCTGAGGCTACTGAAGTCTCCCAGCTCAGGCTGAGGCTACTGAAGTCTCCCAGCTCAGGCTGACGCTACTGAAGTTTCCCAGCTCAGGCTGAGGCTACTGAAGTCTCCCAGCTCAGGCTAAGGCTACTGAAGTCTCCCAGCTCAGACTGACGCTACTGAAGTCTCCCAGCTCAGGCTGAGGCTACTGAAGTCTCCCAGCTCAGGCTAAGGCTACTGAAGTCTCCCAGCTCAGACTGACGCTACTGAAGTCTCCCAGCTCAGGCTGAGGCTACTGAAGTCTCCCAGCACAGGCTGACGCTACTGAAGTCTCCCAGCTCAGACTGACGCTACTGAAGTCTCCCAGCTCAGGCTGAGGCTACTGAAGTCTCCCAGCTCAGGCTGAGGCTACTGAAGTCTCCCAGCTCAGGCTGAGGCTACTGAAGTCTCCCAGCTCAGACTGACCCTACTGAAGTCTCCCAGCTCAGACTGAGGCTACTGAAGTCTCCCAGCTCAGGCTGAGGCTACTGAAGTCTCCCAGCTCAGGCTGACGCTACTGAAGTCTCCCAGCTCAGGCTGACTACTGAAGTCTCCCAGCTCAGGCTGACACTTCTGAAGTCTCCCAGCTCAGACTGACGCTACTGAAGTCTCCCAGCTCAGGCTGACGCTACTGAAGTCTCCCAGCTCAGGCTGAGGCTACTGAAGTCTCCCAGCTCAGGCTGACGCTACTGAAGTCTCCCAGCTCAGGCTGACACTACTGAAGTCTCCCAGCTCAGGCTGACACTGCTGAAGTCTCCCAGCTCAGACTGACGCTACTGAAGTCTCCCAGCTCAGGCTGAGGCTACTGAAATCTCCCAGCTCAGGCTGAGGCTACTGAAGTCTCCCAGCTCAGACTGACGCTACTGAAGTCTCCCAGCTCAGGCTGAGGCTACTGAAGTCTCCCAGCTCAGGCTGACGCTACTGAAGTCTCCCAGCTCAGGCTGACGCTACTGAAGTCTCCCAGCTCAGGTGAGGCTACTGAAGTCTCCCAGCTCAGGTGAGGCTACTGAAGTCTCCCAGCTCAGGCTGAGGCTACTGAAGTCTCCCAACTCAGGCTGAGGCTACTGACGTCTCCCAGCTCAGGCTGAGGCTACTGAAGTCTCCCAGCTCAGACTGACGCTACTGAAGTCTCCCAGCTCAGGCTGAGTCTACTGAAGTCTCCCAGCTCAGGCTGACGCTACTGAAGTCTCCCAGCTCAGGTGAGGCTACTGAAGTCTCCCAGCTCAGGCTGAGGCTACTGAAGTCTCCCAGCTCAGGCTGAGGCTACTGAAGTCTCCCAGCTCAGACTGAGGCTACTGAAGTCTCCCAGCTCAGGTGAGGCTACTGAAGTCTCCCAGCTCTGGCTGAGGCTACTGAAGTCTCCCAGCTCTGGCTGAGGCTACTGAAGTCTCCCAGCTCTGGCTGAGGCTACTGAAGTCTCCCAGCTCTGGCTGAGGCTACTGAAGTCTCCCAGCTCTGGCTGAGGCTACTGAAGTCTCCCAGCTCTGGCTGAGGCTACTGAAGTCTCCCAGCTCTGGCTGAGGCTACTGAAGTCTCCCAGCTCTGGCTGAGGCTACTGAAGTCTCCCAGCTCTGGCTGAGGCTACTGAAGTCTCCCAGCTCTGGCTGAGGGCTAGCTGAAGTCTCCCAGCTCAGGCTGACACATTGAAGCCCCTCAGAGTGTTATATGCTGCGTGATGGAATATCAGGGAAGAATGTAGCAGCACACTGCTGATGTATCCAGTTTTATTAAAAACCCGCCTGGACCCCCCCCCCTTCCTTATACCAGCTGGGCCAGCAGTGGTCACAGACTATGGCCACCAATGGCCAATCAAGCCATGGCCGCGTGGGTGTGCATACTAATGGTCGCTGGTTGTCGTTGTTGTGGAAGTATGTGGCTGTGGTGGGGGGAGGGAGACAGTGTTGGAAGTAGTGTTGGGGGTAGTGTTCGGGGAAGTGTTCAGGGTAGTGTTCGGGGAAGTGTTCAGGGTAGTGTTCGGGGAAGTGTTCAGGGTAGTGTTCGGGAAGTGTTCGGGGTAGTGTTGGGGTAGTGTTCGGGATAGTGTTGGAGGTAGCGTTGGAGGTCGAGTTGGAGGTAGTGTTCCGGGTAGTGTTGGGGATAGTGTTGGGGAAGTGTTGGGGTAGAGTTGGGTCAGTGTTGGTGGGAGAATGCAGCAGTACCTTCATCTCCAATAGACTCCTCCGAGGGAAATCCCCCGGCGATGGCTTCTTTTCAACAGAATCTTCAACAGTAACCACCAACAGGCAGCGCTAACAATCCCTCTGAACAGAATCTCCAACAGTCTCCTCCAACAGAATTTCCACCAACAGTCTCTAACAACAATTATCTCATCTATTAAAACTCTCTTCCACTATTCTATATTTACATTATCTGCTTTACTTTACACATTCTCTCTCTCCCCTTCTCCTCTCTCTCTCTCTCTCTCTCTCTCTCTCTTTTTCCCTCTCTTTTCTCTCTCTCTCTCTCTCTCTCTCTCTCTCCCTTCCTCAGCCACTCCTCAAACTTTATCAACTAACAGTTATTTCCACTCTGACTTCCTCATCCCGCTGTGTGTGTGTCTGTGTGTGTGTGCTGTGCGTGTGTTGTGTGTGTGTGTGTGTGTGTGTGTGTGTGTGTGTGTGTGTGTGTGTGTGTGTGTGTGTGTGTGTGTGTGTGTGTGTGTGTGTGTGTGTGTGTTGTTTGTGTGTGTCGTGTGCTGTGTGTGTGTGTGTGTGTGTGTGTGTGTGTGTGTGTGTGTCGTGTGTGTGTGTGTGTGTGTGTGTGTGTGTGTGTGTGTGTGTGTGTGTGTGTGTGTGTGTGTGTGTGTGTGTGTGTGTGTGTGTGTGTGTGTGTGTGTGTGTGTGTGTGTGTGTGTGTGTGTGTGTGTGTTGTGTGTTCTTGTGTGTCGTGTGCTGTGTGTGCTGGTGTGTGTGTGTGTGTGTGTGTGTGTGTAAGTGAAAATTGAATGTTTTGCCTGGCTGTGGATTGAACCTGTGATGTGTGTGTGTGTGTGTGTGTGTGTGTGTGTGTGTGTGTGTGTGAGAGAGAGAGAGAGAGAGAGCGTATTTTATATACTCACCGAGTCGTGTTTACCGTGGGCTCTGTCATACCTACCCTAGAAACTGTGTATTGAGTTTGCCACTACCACCTCCACATCCATCCCACTCCACTTATTTACCCCCCTGAGACTGAAAAATTAGTTCCCAACCTCCCCATGACTCCTCGCTCTACCTCCTCGCAAAATATCTGTCCCTATCTACTCTCTCAAATCCTTTGAGCATGTTGTATGTCGTAATCGTGTCTCTCCTCCATTTCTTCTTTCTTCTAAAGTCCTCAGGTTCAGTTTCTTTGGCCTCTCACCAGGTGGATGGTAGTGTGAGATTAATACCCGCAGCCATGAGCTGGGTACCTGGAGAGAGTTCCGGGGGTCAACGCCCCCGCGGCCCGGTCTGTGACCAGGCTTGAGTGAGATTTGAGAAGATTTTCAGAAAATGGCTCTCTGAGAGCTGAGAGCATTACTGAGTGGTGACAGTCATCACTCTGAGTGAGTGGTGACAGTCATCACTCTGAGTGAGTGGTGACAGTCATCACACTGAGTGAGTGGTGACAGTCATCAATGTGAGTGAGTGGTGACAGTCATCACACTGAGTGAGTGGTGACAGTCATCACACTGAGTGAGTGGTGACAGTCATCAATGTGAGTGAGTGGTGACAGTCATCACACTGAGTGAGTGGTGACAGTCATCAATGTGAGTGAGTGGTGACAGTCATCACACTGAGTGAGTGGTGACAGTCATCACTCTGAGTGAGTGGTGACAGTCATCACACTGAGTGAGTGGTGACAGTCATCAATGTGAGTGAGTGGTGACAGTCATCACTCTGAGTGAGTGGTGACAGTCATCACACTGAGTGAGTGGTGACAGTCATCACTCTGAGTGAGTGGTGACAGTCATCACACTGAGTGAGTGGTGACAGTCATCACTGAGTGATGGTGAGCACCTGAGGAGTGGTGACAGTCATCACTCTGAGTGAGTGGTGACAGTCATCACTCTGAGTGAGTGGTGACAGTCATCACTCTGAGTGAGTGGTGACAGTCATCACTCTGAGTGAGTGGTGACAGTCACCAATGAGAGCAAACTGGGCTTCTATTATTGCTTTTGTCTGCAAGACGATACTACTACAAAATATGGGGAGCCACGGAGCGCTGGATCAAACCGATTTTTTTCACCCCCATCCCAGCTTCACACGACGCACCCATGACGTTCTAAGACGTTGCTTACAAGGACGAACTACACGCATCTAAGACCAGTATCTAGAATCCTCTTCCTCAACGAAGACTGGCAAAGAATATTTGAGTCCCTTCTGAGAATATACAGTCTTGCCTGGCTTCAATGTTAATAACCCATGATTTGGAAAAGCGCCTTGAATGCAACATTTAGGAGGAATCGATACGTTGTTTTGACGTTTGCTCTTCGAAATGTAGGCTGTTTATGAGTTGATCCAGTCATGGTATTGTCAACTTTATTCATCTTTATCCATTCTGTGGACGGTAGTGGCTAGTTTCTTGTACACCCCATAATCATCCTGTGGATGGTAGTGGCTAGTTTCTTATACACCCCATAATCATCCTGTGGATGGTAGTGGCTAGTTTCTTGTACACCCCATAATCATCCTGTGGATGGTAGTGGCTAGTTTCTTGTACACCCCATAATCATCCTGTGGATGGTAGTGGCTAGTTTCTTGTACACCCCATAATCATCCTGTGGATGGTAGTGGCTAGTTTATTATACAACCCATAATCATCCTGTGGATGGTAGTGGCTAGTTTATTATACAACCCATAATCATCCTGTGGATGGTAGTGGCTAGTTTATTATACACCCCATAATCATCCTGTGGATGGTAGTGGCTAGTTTATTATACACCCCATAATCATCCTGTGGATGGTAGTGGCTAGTTTATTATACACCCCATAATCATCCTGTGGATGGTAGTGGCTAGTTTCTTGTGCACCCCATAATCATCCTGTGGATGGTAGTGGCTAGTTTCTTGTGCACCCCATAATCATCCTGTGGAGCGTAGTGGCTAGTTTATTGGACACCTCATCTAGCCACTACCCTCCAGCCTGTAGACGATAGTGGCTAGTTTATTGCATACCTCATAACCATCCTACAGAGAATAACACACAAGTATTCAAGTATTTGTATACACAGAAAACCAGGAACAAGATACCAGGAGATCTGACAGTCATTTTTTCCTTGTTCTACGTTAAAACATACTTGAGAACACTTGTTCTTTGTGGGTTTTTTTATCTTCTTTGAGCTGTTATTTCCATTTTCCTTTCTAACTCGCTTCTTTGTCTAACACAGTGTTTACTATCTGTCTAGTGTTCACTCTCTATCTAGCGCAGTGTTCACTCTCTGTCTAGCGCAGTGTTCACTCTCTGTCTAGCGCAGTGTTCACTCTCTGTCTAGCGCAGTGTTCACTTTGAAAACAACACATGGCAAAGTTCACTTAAGAACAAGTGAACACAGAACACCTTTCTCCAGTGTCTCAACCTTTGCTCAACCAACAGTGTTCTGACATTTAAGAATTTTGTGTGTGTGTTTTTGCAGTGATTATGGAGTCGTGATGGTATGTTCTGCTGAAGGTCTGATGGTAGGGGAAAGTCTGACCACTTGGTAGGGAAAGTCTGACCACTTGGTAGGGAAAGTCTGACCACTTGGAAGGGAAAATCTGACCACTTGGTAGGGAAAGTCTGACCACTTGGTAGGGAAAGTCTGACCACTTGGTAGGGAAAATCTGGCCACTTGATAGGAGAAAGTCTGACCACTTGGTAGGGGAAAGTCTGACCACTTGGTAGGGACAGTCTGACCACTTGGTAGGTAGGAAAAGTCTGACCACTTGGTAGGGAAAATCTGACCACTTGGTAGGGAAAGTCTAACCACTTGGTAGGGAAAGTCTGACCACTTGGTAGGGAAAGTCTGACCACTTGGTAGGGAATGTCTGACCACTTGGTAGGGGAAAGTCTGACCACTTGGTAGGAAAAGTCTGACCACTTGGTAGGGAAAATCTGACCACTTGGTAGGGAAAGTCTGACCACTTGGTAGGGAAAATCTGGCCACTTGGTAGGAGAAAGTCTGACCACTTTTTAGGGGAAAGTCTGACCACTTGGTAGGGAAAGTCTGACCACTTGGTAGGTAGGAAAAGTCTGACCACTTGGTAGAGAAAATCTGACCAATTGGTAGGGAAAGTCTGACCACTTGGTAGGGAAAATCTGGGCACTTGGCAGGAGAAAGTCTGACCACTTGGTAAGGGAAAGTCTGACCACTTGGTAGGGAAAGTCTGACCACTTGGTAGGGAAAATCTGGCCACTTGGTAGGAGAAAGTCTGACCACTTTTTAGGGGAAAGTCTGACCACTTGGTAGGGAAAGTCTGACCACTTGGTAGGTAGGAAAAGTCTGACCACTTGGTAGAGAAAATCTGACCAATTGGTAGGGAAAGTCTGACCACTTGGTAGGGAAAATCTGGGCACTTGGCAGGAGAAAGTCTGACCACTTGGTAAGGGAAAGTCTGACCACTTGGTATGGAAAGTCTGACCACTTGGTAGGGAAAGCCTGACCACTTGGTAGGGGAAAGTCTGATCACTTGGTAGGGAAAGTCTGACCACTTGGTAGCGAATGTCTGACCAATTGGTAGGGGAAAGTCTGACTACTTGGTAGGGAAAGTCTGACGACTTGGTAGGGAGAATCTGACCACTTGGTAGGGAAAATCTGTCCACTTGGTAGGGGAAAGTCTGACCACTTGGTAGGGGAAAGTTTGACCACTTGGTAGGGAAAGTCTGGCCACTTGGTAGAGGAAAGTTTGACTACTTGGTAGGGAAAGTCTGGCCACTTGGTAGGGAAAGTCTGACCTGGGCCAGGCTTGTCTGGTCAACCAGGCTGTTGCTGCTACTGGCTCGCTGGCCCACATAGTATCCTTCACAGCCTGAGCTGACACTTGGTGGGGTACTGGTCCAGTTTCCTCTTGAAGACTTTACACTTGTTCCAGCAGTGTTTGTGATATATATTTGCGAGATGTTAAATAGTCTGGGACAACGAATGTTGTTGCAATGTTCTCTTATTGTGCCTACGGCGCCCCTACTTTTCTGTTGGGATTACAGTATTTTACGTATTCTCACATATAGCCCATTCCAATATGTTATAGCAGAGTGCAGAATGAGAACCTGACCCTCAAGTAGCTTCCATGTATATATGATCATGTCTCTCTCTCTCTCTCTCTCTCTCTCTCTCTCTCTCTCTCTCTCTCTCTCTCTCTCTCTCTCTCTCTCTCTCTCTCTCTCTCTCTCTCTCTCTCTCTCTCTCTCTCTCTCTCTCTCTCTTCTGCTCCAAGAGTACATATTTTGGACTCTGAGACGTTCCCAGTAATTTTCATGATTTATTGGCTCTATGCAGAACGTCAATGATCTCTGTATGTGTTTCAGCACTGATGCCTCTCCTGCTCTGAACGGAGCCGTCAACACTGAACAATACTCTAAGAGAGAGTACTAGTGATTTGAACAGTGTCACCATTAGAACAGTTCTCTTTATTTTGAAAGTTCACATTATCCACTCCATCAATGTTTCTGCCTACACTGCCTTATTTTATTCTGTAATAACAGACAGGTCAGTGAACATTACATTATTACACCCAGGTCCTTCACATGTTCCTTTCCTTATGCTTGGTGAAACTCCTGAATTTTGTTTACAGTGTCCCTCTTGAGTTTTTCATTCTTTATAAACAGTTGGAACTTGTCACCACTGGTGTTGTTCTCCACTGCCCACTGAACGACTTTGCTTATTTTTTTTTTTTTATTAACACATCGGCCGATTCCCACCAAGGCAGGGTGGCCCGAAAAAGAAAAACTTTCATCATCATTCACTCCATCACTGTCTTGCCAGAAGGGTGCTTTACACTACAGTTATAAAACTGCAACATTAACACCCTCCTTCAGAGTGCCGGCACTGTACTTCCCATCTCCAGAACTCAAGTCCGGCCTGCCGGTTTCCTGAATCCTTCATAAATGTTACTTTGCTCACACTCCAACAGCACGTCAAGTATTAAAACCATATGCCTCCATTCACTCCTATCAAATACGCTCACACATGCTTGCTGGAAGTCCAAGCCCTCGCACACAAAACTTCCTTTACCCCCTCCCTCCAACCTTTCCTAGGCCGACCCCTACCCGCCTTCCCTCCACTACAGATTTATACACTCTCGAAGTCACTCTGTCTCGTTCCATTCTCTCTACATGTCCAAACCACCTCAACAACCCCTCCTCAGCTCTCTGGACAATCGTTTGGTAATCCCGCACCTCCTCCTAATTTCCAAACTCCGAATTCTCTGCATTATATTCACACCACACATTGACCTCAGACATGACATCTCCACTGCCTCAAGCCTTCTCCTCGTTGCAACATTCATCACCCATGCTTCACACCCATATAAGAGCGTTGGTATAACTATACTCTCATACATTCCCTCTTTACTTCCATGGACAAGGTTCTTTGTCTCCACAGACTCAAGTGCTCCACTCACCCTTTTCCCTCATCAATTCTATGATTCACCTCATCCTTCATAGACCCATCCGCCGACATGTCCACTCCCAAATATCTGAATACATTCACTCCTCCATACTCTCTCCCTCCAATCTGATATCCAATCTTTCGTCACCTATTCTTTTTGTTATCCTCATCACCTTACTCTTTCCTATATTCACTTTCAATTTTCTTCTTTTACACACCCTACCAAATTCATCCACCAACCTCTGCAGCTTCTCTTCAGAATCTCCCAAAGCACAGTGTCATCAGCAAAAAGCAACTGTGACAACTCCCACTTTGTATTTGCTTCTTTATCTTTTAGACCAACACCTTTTGCCAAGACCCTTGCATTCACTTCTCTTACAACCCCATCTATAAATATATTGAACAACCACGGTGACATCACACATCCTTGTCTAAGGCCCACTTTTACTGGGAAATAGTCCCCTTCCCTCCTACACACTCTAACCTGAGCCTCACTATCCTCATAAAAACTCTTCACTGCTTTCAGTAACCTTCCTCCTATTCCATACACCTGCAACATCTGCCACATTGCCCCCTATCTACCCTATCATACGCCTTTTCCAAATCCATAAATGCCACAAAAACATCTTTACCCTTATCCAAATACTGTTCACCTATATGTTTCACTGTAAACACTTGGTCTACACACCCTACCTTTCCTAAAGCCCCTTGTTCATCTGCTATCCTGCTTTCTGTCTTACTCTTAATTCTTTCAATAATAACTCTACCATACACTTTACCAGGTACACTCAACAGACTTATTCCCTATAATTTTTGCACTCTCTTTTGTCCCCTTTGCCTTTATACAAAGGAACAATACACGCTCTCTGCCAATCCTAGGTACCTTACCCTCTTCCATACATTTATTAAATAATAGCACCAACCACTCCAAAATTACATCCCCACCTGCTTTTAACATTTCTATCTTTATCCCATCAATCCCAGCTGCCTTACCCCTTTCATTCTACCCACTGCTTCACGAACTTCCCTACACCCACAACTGGCTCTTCCACACTCCTACAAGATGTTATTCCTCCTTGCCCTACACGAAATCACAGCTTCCTGTCTTCATCAACATTTAACAAATCCTCAAAATATTCTCTCCATCTTCCCGATACCTCTAACTCTCCATTTAATAACTCTCTCTCCTATTTTTAACTGTCAAATCCATTTGTTCTCTAGGCTTCCTCAACTTATTAATCTCATTCCAAAACTTTTTCTTATTTTCAACAAAATTTGCTGATAACATCTCACCCACTCTCTCATCTGCTCTCTTTTTACATTGCTTCACCACTCTTTTAACCTCTCTTTTCTCTCCATATACTCTTCCCTCCTTGCATCACTTCTACTTTGTAAAAACCTCTCATATGCTAACTTTTCTCCCTTACTACTCTCTTTACATCATCATTCCACCAATCGCTCCTCTTCCTCCCCACCCACTCGCCTGTAACCACAAACTTCTGCTGAACACTCTAACACTACATTTTTAAATCTACCCCATACATTTTCGACCCCATTTCCTACACTCTCACTAGCCCATCTATCCTCCAATAGTTGTTTATATCTTACCCTAACTGCCTCCTCTTTTAGTTTATAAACCTTCACCTCTCTTTTACTTACTGATTCTATTTTCCTTGTATCCCATCTCCCTTTTTACTCCCACTGTAGCTATAACTAAAAAGTGATCTGATATATCTGTAGCCCTCTATAAACATGTACATCCTGAAGTCTACTCAACAGTCTTTTATCTACCAATACATAGTCTAACAAACTACTGTCATTACGCCCTACATCATATCTTGTATACTTATTTATCCTCTTTTTCTTAAAATATGTATTACCTATAACTAAACCCTTTCTATACAAAGTTCAATCAAAGGGCTCCCATTATCATTTACACCTGGCACCCCAAACTTACCTACTACACCCTCTCTGCATGTTTCTCCCACTTTAGCATTTAGGTCCCCTACCACAATTACTCTCTCATTTGGTTCAAAAGTTCCTATACATTCGCTTAACATCTCCCAAAATCTCTCTCTCTCCTCTACACTCCTCTCTTCTCCAGGTGCATACACGCTTATTATGACCCACTTTTCGCATCCGACCCTTATTTTAATCCACATAATCCTTGAATTTACACATTTATATTCCCTCTTTTCCTTCCATAACTGATCCTTCAACAACATTACTAAGACTTTGCTTATATCTTCATATAATTTTTCTGTGTTTACTACCGAGGTGATTTTCATGCTTATTTTGTTATCATCCGAAAATGATGATCCGAAACTGGCGAGTGTGTCTATCTATGAGGATAAGAAACAGTAGAGGCGCCAGGAACGTGCCTTGGAGTACTAAGACTTTTTTGCTTTGCAAATGCTAGATTTTGCTCTGATTACTACTCTTTGTGTTCTGTTTATCAGAAAGTTGAATATTCAGTTATCTCCTTTCCCCGTTACACCTGTCACTCTCATTTTGTGTAGTCACCCCATGATCGCATTTGTTGTTGTTTGTTGGGTGTGGGTTTTTTTTCTGGTTTGGGTTGTGCTGTCCATAATATTTGTAATGTGGCGTCTCACCACCCTTGAAAGCCTTCTGTAATGTAAGATGTTAATGATATTAGTCTTTGTCAGAGCTCTACTGCCTCCTTGACGCTGAGGAGCTGTCTATGTCTGCACTATTTAATGTCTCTGGTATTTCACCAAGATCTAAGTCTTTCTTCAGAAGTTACTTAATGATACTGGTATTTACATTTTGTTATAATTAAGGAATTCCAAGATACGACTGACCACTTGGTAAGGTAGATCTGACTGACCGCTTGGATAGGAGAGAGAGAGAGAGAGAGAGAGAGAGAAAAGAGAGAGAGAGAGAGAGAGAGAGAGAGAGAGAGAGAGAGAGAGAAGACAGACAGACAGACAGACAGACAGACAGACAGACAGACAGACAGACAGACAAACAGATAGACAGACAGAGACTGGCACTCAGTTAATTTAGAAAGGGGCTTTGTATTAGACAGTTCAGAAAGGTATTAGAGAAACTGCCTATTCAGATTTAGAAACAGGTCAAAGAAAGCGGGAAAGACTTATTTACAAAGTGTGTTTACAGAAAGTGGGTGCCAACTGTTTACAGAAGGGGCGTAGCACCAATTTACAGAGATCGTTCAACGCATATTTACAGAGGCGTAGCATCTATTTACAGTGTTCCAATCTTTAACACACTGAGAAGGGTAGTAGGGCGTTGTTTGGGGGAAGGGGGAAGGAAGGTTAAGGGGGGATTGAGAGTTGGGGAGGTGGGGATGTGGGGAGGTGGAAGTTCCAGACAATGATAAACATTAGTACAAGAAGTACTTCTTCCCCCCCCTCTCTCTCTCTCTCACTTCCTCCTCTTCCTCCTCCCTCTCACTTCCATCCCCTCCTCTTCCAGCCCCCACTCCCCCTCCCTACCTTCAACAAGCCCCCAGCATCTCATGAACTTTATCATGCACCGTTGCCTCATTACTTCCCCTCCTTCTCCTCCCCCTCCTCCTCCTCCCTCCTCTTCTCCTACCTCTCCTCTAGACATTCATCCTCTTCGCCCCCTCCTTTCCTCTCTTCCCTTTCCCCTCCCCTCTCCTCTCTTACCCCTCTCGCGTCCCTCTTTACCCTGTCTGTCCTCACATTCTTCTCGTCTTCCATTCATCCCTTTTATTATCTTGACTCCCTATTCTGCCTCTTCTCACCCTTTCTGTTTTCATCTGTCTTCTCGCTGTCTTTTAGATCCTTTCTACTCTACAGTCCCTTGTCCCTCTCTTTCCTCTATACTCTCTCCTGCCTATTTCTATCCCTCTTCCGTCATTTATTCTTTCTCTTCCACGTCTGCATTTTCCGCTCTTGGATCTTCTCTTCACACTCTTCCATAAGTCCTCTTCTCTTTTGTTATGCACCTCAGTTATCTCCTGTCTTACGAAACTGTTCTCCATTCCTCGCTCTCTCTCTCTCTCTTCTATCCTCCACCTCTCGTCTCTATTCCTTATCCTTCCTCTCTCCTATACACATTTCTTCCCTCTCTACAACCTTTTCTCTCCTTTTGCTTCCTGCCTCTCTCTCTGCCTCTCTCCCTTCCATCCACCCACTTCATCACAATACACGGAAGGAGGCCCCAGAAAGCCAGCTATATTGTTTACTGCTCTTCAGAAGACCTCGAATTGTTGACCTGATGGGAAAACCAAAGCATTGTTCCAATATTTCTTAACCGCTGTGACTCAATAATTTTATTGTTTTCCTTCACTAAGGCACATGGGAACTTGTTGTGGTTGGTGGGGGAGGTTGGGGGTTGAGGGTTGGGGTTGAAGGTGAAGGGATAACGCATAGCGATGAGTAACAAAGTTGAACAGTGGGTTGATGAAGTGGTTTTTTGTAGCTTGTTGTTCACGCATGGACTGTGTCTGGTGTTGCCTGGGCTATGTAGGTCGAGGCTTGCCGGTAACACACCAGTAATGACGACGATGGTTGTTCAAGAGGCGAGGCCAGGAGCGGTGACTCGACCCCCCGCGAACACAACTCTGGGAAGAATGAGAGACTTGAGCAGCGTTGGGGAATCTTTAATAAGTCGTCAGTAAAGATTTCCAAATGTTGCACAAATGTGTCTCAGTCTTCATCTTGTCGGGTTTCTAAACCATCTGCGTCACACAACTCGGTCGATCTGCAAAGAGACGGGGCCAGGAGATAAGACTTGAAACCCTGCAACCACAAATAGGTGAGTACAAACACAAACACACACACAGTGAATACAATATTAAAGGACCAGGTAATAAGGTTACCTGTCGATGACCTGGGGTCGCTTCCGGAGGTCAGCGCCTCCGCGGCCCGGTCTCAGACCAGGCCTCCTGGATGATGCCCTGATCGATCAGGCTATTTGTGTCCTCCGCCTAATTTGAGAAATCAGTCGAGTTTCTTCTTGAAGACAGCTTGGGGATCTGCTGGTAATCCTCCTCATGCATGAAGGGAGGGTGTTGAAGAGTCATGGCCCCTATACACTTATTGTGTTCTCTCAATGTGAAGGTTTGGGCTGAGGAAAAAAGGAAAGAAACAGGCTTACAAACAACAACCAGCACTGTTTTAGAGATGGTAAATCCTGAAGAACAAGATGAGCATGAAACAGAGTAGACACCAGGGGCATCTATACAGGGAGGAGAGGTACCAACTAGATTACTTTGGAGAAATTGGCCGTTCTCTTCACGGTAAATTCCGTCTCACACACCTATTACAAAGTATGAGAAGTGAAGTAAGAGGAAGAGGGACATGTGAGCCGTATATTCTTCGACTCTGAGACGACTTGAGACAAAGTTCCGCACAAGAGATAACGAAAAACGATAAACAAAAAGCAAAACATCAATCAATGTCAGAACAGACATTCATAACAAAATGTAAGCGAGAAAATGAGATAAAGAGTGAGAACCTGAGGATGTCCAGAGATGCAGAGAACTAAAGAACATAAGACCGTAAGAAAACAAGGAAGGAGGAACATTGCCTACTAACTCGTGGTAGGCAGGTCCAACTCACACCCACCCACACCCACTCATGAACCTGTCCTACCTATTGCAAAAGCAACCCAAGTAGCGTGTCAAGTAGCATCGCTACTCGGAGCAAATACAAACCTAACAATGCTACGTAACATAGAACAACAACAGAAACAGCGATGGTAGGAAATAGAGGGGGAGGGGGACAGATCTGGAATAAACACACCAGAGGAAACGACATTTTGGAAACGACGTTAACGCAAAAAAAACAATAGCTAAACGAAGATCCACACATTGACACTTATAAGAAAACTGTATGTATCCTGAAGAAGGCGATAGTGATGATGAAGACGAAGACGAAGAAAGCCCTCCACAGCCCCACCAGGAGGAAGATGACTGTGCATCCAGTCCAAGTTTTATGCATGTGTCTTATTTATCTGTATTTGCCCAGCTAGAAGACAAGGTCCCGAGAGAGAGAGAGAGAGGAAGCGGGTGGGAAGGAAGTCAGGCGTGTCCGCCAGAGCTGGAGGAGGCACTCACAGCTTCCAGAGTGCAATGATTGACTCGGAGATCTCTCAAGACCTGACTTACATGAACCCACATATTTACAATCGACACGCCTTCCTATCCACTCCCCTCCCGCCCCTTCCCCGTGCCTCCTCAGCCCATTTCTCAAGACATCCTCAGACCAGAACCATCCCCCTATAATACGGGGTGAGAGGCGCATTCCCCCTCTCCCCTCCAGCTTAAAAGATAACAGGTAATGAGTATTGCGTATGCTGGTCAGGTAGGAGCATGGGGGGAAGGGAAGCTGGCAGTAGCGGGCTGCTGGGTGGGCCCGGCCACCCTATTGCTTCCACTTCCCCCACCTCAGTACACGAGGTCCATTCATTCCAGTTTCCATTGAAAAATTCAGTAGACCGTCGGTGCTCGTAAGGGGAGGTTGTGCCGCGCGGGCCTCCGGAGAAACCTGACACCTTTCGAGCGTTCCTGTGCATCGTTTCTCACACGCGTGCTTGTGAATGTGGATTAGTGAGAGAAAGCACGTGGTTTCGACCCTGTGTACTGCTGACTTCGTAAAACCACGATAAGTGGGCGAAACAGCGGCACAAACATGATTAATCTCTTATTTCTTCTGTTTACCTCCAATTATGGTGAGTACCCAGGAAAAAATGTCCTCTAGAGGAATTTATCATACAAGTTTCGGCACATGTTGAGTACTAGACACGTGTTGAGTACCGGACACGTGTTGAGTAGCAGACACGTGTTGGGTTCCAGACACGTGTTGAGTACTAGACACGTGTTGAGTACTAGACACGTGTTGAGTGACAGACACGTGTTGTGGTTATTTTTGTGCGTATTGTGGCTGTTTTTGTGTGTATTGTGGCTGTTTTTGTGTGTGTTGTGGTTGTTTTGTGTTTATTGTAGTTGTTTTAGTGCGTATTGTAGTTATTTTAGTGCGTATTGTAGTTGTTTTAGAGGGTATTGTAGTTGTTTTAGTGCGTATTGTAGTTATTTTAGTGCGTATTGTAGTTGTTTTAGTGGGTATTTTAGTTGTTTTAGTGCGTATTGTAGTTTTTTTAGTGGGTATTGTATTTGTTTTAGTGAGTATTGTAGTTGTTTTAGTGCGTATTGTAGTTATTTTAGTGCGTATTGTAGTTGTTTTAGTGGGTATTGTAGTTGTTTTTGTGCGTATTGTAGTTATTTTAGTGCGTATTGTAGTTGTTTTAGTGGGTATTGTAGTTGTTTTAGTGCGTATTGTAGTTGTTTTAGTGGGTATTGTAATTGTTTTTGTGCGTATTGTAGTTATTTTAGTGCGTATTGTAGTTGTTTTAGTGGGTATTGTAGTTGTTTTAGTGCGTATTGTAGTTGTTTTAGTGGGTATTGTAGTTGTTTTAGTGAGTATTGTAGTTGTTTTAGTGCGTATTGTAGTTGTTTAAGTGCGTATTGTAGTTGTTTTAGTGCGTATTGTAGTTGTTTTAGTGCGTATTGTAGTTGTTTTAGTGCGTATTGTAGTTGTTTTAGTGCGTATTGTAGTTGTTTTAGTGCGTATTGTAGTTGTTTTAGTGCGTATTGTAGTTGTTTTAGTGCGTATTGTAGTTGTTTTAGTGAGTATTGTAGTTGTTTTAGTGCGTATTGTAGTTGTTTTTGTGCGCAGTGTAGTTGTTTTAGTGCGTATTGTAGTTGTTTTAGTGCGCATTGTAGTTGTTTTAGTGCGTATTGTAGTTGTTTTAGTGCGCATTGTAGTTGTTTTAGTGCGTATTGTAGTTGTTTTAGTGCGCATGGTAGTTGTTTTAGTGCGTATTGTAGTTTTGCGTATATTGTGGGTGTTTTGTGTATTGTAGTTGTTTTGTTTTACCTACACAGTAGGCTTCTTCAGTCGAATACAGGAGAGGCAGCAGAAGCAATGGAAGTGTATAGATGATGTAATCAGTCCCTCAGCCTGGAGGAGTAGTGTTGAGGTGGTCAGTCCCTCAGCCTGGAGGAGTAGTGTTGAGGTGGTCAGTCCCTCAGCCTGGAGGAGTAGTGTTGAGGTGGTCAGTCCCTCAACCTGGAGGAGTAGTGTTGAGGTGGTCAGTCCCTCAGCCTGGAGGAGTAGTGTTGAGGTGGTCAGTCCCTCAGCCTGGAGGAGTAGTGTTGAGGTGGTCAGTCCTCACCTGGAGGAGTAGTGTTGAGTGGTCAGTCCCTCAGCCTGGAGGAGTAGTGTTGAGGTGGTCAGTCCCTCAACCTGGAGGTAGTGTTGGTGGTCAGTCCTCACTGAGGTATGTTGAGGTGGTCAGTCCCTCAACCTGGAGGAGTAGTGTTGAGGTGGTCAGTCCCTCAGCCTGGAGGAGTAGTGTTGAGGTGGTCAGTCCCTCAACCTGGAGAAGTAGTGTTGAGGTGGTCAGTCCCTCAACATGGAGGAGTAGTGTTGAGGTGGTCAGTCCCTCAACCTGGAGGAGTAGTGTTGAGGTGGTCAGTCCCTCAACCTGGAGGAGTAGTGTTGAGGTGGTCAGTCCCTCAACCTGGAGGAGTAGTGTTGAGGTGGTCAGTCCCTCAACCTGGAGGAGAGTTCTGCTCCATAATCTGGATCAATGTTCCAGACTATGGATTATTATTATTATTATTATTATTATTATTATTATTATTATTATTATTATTATTATAATCAAGGGGAAGCACTAAACCCGTAGTATTATACAGCGCCTGTGGGGGTGGATGTAGAAGGTATTCAGACTTAATTCAGGGAACTGGAGTACAGATCCAATTCCCTAGATCAAGAGCCCCTCACCAGCGTTGAAGGTTTCACAATATGGAGCTGAACTTCTGGATTACATCACTGCATTTTTTACTATTGTTGTATATAAACACACACACAAACACACACACACACAAACACACACACACACACACACACACACACACACACAATATATATATATATATATATATATATATATATATATATATATATATAAATATATGGTTTAGGAACCAACTAGGATCACGCAATTTCTTTTTCATGGGAACAGAACATAGCCATGCTGCTTATATACTAAATAATGTATATCTCAATCACTTTGAATGCTAGAAAGATTTAAGAGTTTGGTTACTATTAATCTGAAGCCAAGACAACACAGCATAAGCGAATAGAATTCTTGGCTTCATTTCGAGAAGTATAAGTATTAGAAGTCCTCAGGTTATATTTCAAGTTTGTATATCCGAGGTAAGACTTCAGGATGACGATGTTGATCCCATGTGTCAGAAATGTTTCCTACGAGGAGAGACTGAGAGCACTGTATCTACACTCTTTAGAAAAGCGTAGAATTAGAATTAGGGAGACTATGATTGAAATGTACAAATGGAAAATTGGAATAAACAAGAGGGATATAAATAATGTGCTTTAAATCTAAAAAGACAGAACTCACGGAAGTGGCCGCGGGGGCGTTGACAGCCCCTCGAGGTATAACTCCAGGTATAATGGATTCAAGTTGGAGAAATTTAGATTTGTAGATGTGTGGAAGAAGCTTCCACGTTGCGTCATTAAAGTGAAGACCTTGACTAGCTTTAAAAGTAGGTTGGACAGGCACATGAGTGGGTGTGACTTAGACCTGCCTAACATGGGCCAGCAGGCCTTGCTATACTACCGTAGTGTAGTCAAGACCACACTGACCTCGAACACCACGTGGTTCCACGTGTCTCATCATTCCTGTATCATAATTGATGCTGCCATCAACATTCTCATTATCCCGGCCGACACATACACATGTGGGTAATACGTGGAGCTTATACACATCCAACTAATCGCAACATTACACGCTAGAGCTACTTCCAGTGGTTGAACTTACAAACCAATAACCCACAATTACACAAAGTATAAGGAAGAGTGAAGTTACACACACGTGGTCCCATGTTTTCACATAGACATAACACTGTCTCCATCTTCGACCAGCCATTCCCAGCCTCAGCAAGGACCATGTGAAAAATGCCTTAGTAACATACGCAATCATGGCCTCATATGCCCTGAGGTCAAACGCTTGACTTACCTCCCCACTCTATTTATCACTGACCTTACATAACTTAGTTTGACTCATCTCCAGGCTAGAGGAAGGCCTAATTAGACTAAAGCTGCTCAAGTTTTTCTTTTTAATGACACGATAGATTATTCAGGAAAGACGACATTCTAAAAATCTAGAAATCTGGTATAATTGGTGTTGCACAACACAAGAGGTGTTACAGTAACACCGACAGACACACAACACTGGCTGTATATTCACTGGCGGATATATATTTGTAGTTGTATATACACAGAGAGGAACATCTCTTGGTGTATATACGGTGAGACATACGCACTTTTAATTTAATATGTGAGGTGATGTGCGCCTTGTGATATGTACACACTGAGAGATACACATCTATCAGTGTTTACACTGAGTCATAAACAGCTCTTGGAATACATACACTGAAAGATACTCAGCTCTGTGTATATGCAGTGTATATATACCGAGGAATACACAGCTCTTGTTGTATATACACTGTGTAGCAGCGTCTGTCTCGCCAACAGCTCGACAGCGGCAGCAGTACGCCAGACCTGAGGCAGACTTCTGGCGTATACCTGGGCAGACTGCTGGCGTATACCTCTCATTAGCGCCAGATGGGACACGGGCCGCCGCTTCGCTGCTGTTGCTGAGATTCCTTCGTCTCCCCGCCGCGCCTGCCTGCCTGGCAACGGCGTAACTACGCTGATTGTGCGTAGCGACGCAGGTGGGAGGGGGAAGGCCACTGTGGGTGCATACGCTCTCATGAAGGAATTACGCTTCTCTTTCTTAAGAGCGTCTTTCTAAGGAGCTACCTGTGACTGGCTTCGAGAGTCTGGGGCCAAGTTTGTCTGGTGCTTGCCTGATCTACGTGGCTGTTCCTGCTGTCGACCCGTTGGCCCACATGTCTATCATAACCTGATTGATCTCTCACTTGGCAGAGGCAGTGGTACGGTTTCCTTCCGAATACTTCCATACTTGTTCCGGCAGCGTTTCTGAGATCTGCTGGCAGTGTTTTCAATATTCTAGGCCCATAGATATTGATACAGTGTTCTCTTATTGTGCCCACGGCGCCCTTGTTTTTCATTGAGATTATTGTACACCTCCTCCTCCTTCAATATCTCTCACTTCAGTATGTAGTTATTGTGGTATGTAGGTTTGGGACTCGCTCCTCCAGTGTCTCCAGAAAGTATGTATTCGAAACTTTGAAGCGTTCCCAGTAGTGTCTTGGCTCTGTGCAGGCAGTAAATGATCTCTATATCTGTTACAGCTCTGATATCTCTCCTGCCCTGAATGGAACCGTTAACACTGAACAATACTCTAAGTGAGGGAGCACAAGTGATACGAACTGTGCCTTGTTTTGAAAGTTCTTATTATCCACCCTGTCATTTTCCTGGCTTTCGTGATATTTGCCTTAGCTTGTTCTTTGAAAGAAAGGTCAGGTGGCATTATTGCACCCAGGTCTGTCTTCCTGTGTTTTGTACAGTGTTCCTCTTGAGGTTTTCATTTTTACTATAACTGAGTAGCTTCTATTTGTAACCCCCGAACACTGTTATTTTCTGCTGTCTTTCCTGCTGCTAGCCTGGCTTTCCTTACTGACATCCTGTCTTTCCTGCTGCCAACCTGGCTTTCCTTTCTGACATCTTGTATTTCTCCAGTGCCAACCTGGCTCCGGCCCCCCAAGTTTAAACCTTGCTTCCCCCACCCACTGCCAACCTGGAGAGGCGCGCGTAACGTGGAATTACGACAGATAGTGAAAACATTACAAACGGCAACGATTGAATGGTGGAATGTTATCGTTCAGGTGGTGGCAGTGTTATCGTTCAGGTGGTGGCAGTGTTATCGTTCAGGTGGTGGCAGTGTTATCGTTCAGGTGGTGGCAGTGTTATCGTTCAGGTGGTGGCAGTGTTATCGTTCAGGTGGTGGCAGTGTTATCGTTCAGGTGGTGGCAGTGTTATCGTTCAGGTGGTGCCAGTGTTATCGTTCAGGTGGTGGCAGTGTTATCGTTCAGGTGGTGGCAGTGTTATCGTTCAGGTGGTGGCAGTGTTATCGTTCAGGTGGTGGCAGTGTTATCGTTCAGGTGGTGGCAGTGTTATCGTTCAGGTGGTGGCAGTGTTATCGTTCAGGTGGTGGCAGTGTTATCGTTCAGGTGGTGGCAGTGTTATCGTTCAGGTGGTGGCAGTGTTATCGTTCAGGTGGTGGCAGTGTTATCGTTCAGGTGGTGCCAGTGTTATCGTTCAGGTGGTGGCAGGGAAAACGTGTTGCCTGTGCAATATTTGCGGCTGTCACACAGACCCCACACAAAAGATCACTCCCATAGTGAACTAAGGATACCAGGTTACAACTTATTTAGATGCGACAGAAAGAACAGGCAACAAGGGAAGGTTGGCCTGTATGTCACAGAGTGGCTCATTTGCTCAACATTACTAAACACCGCAAATGATGTAGTTGAAGTTTTGGCAGTAAAGATTGAGAACCCAAACCTAGTCATTGTGGTTGTATACAAGCCGCCAGCTGCAACCTCCCAACAATTCAAGGAACAGTTATTGAGAATTAGTTACTGTCTGGAGGATCTTCCAACATCAGCACCAATATCTTGTTCCTGGCAGATTTCAGTTTAAGACATTTAAAATAGAGGAGTGTGACAAATACTGTTATAGCGGAGATAACGCCAGGACGCAGCTCAGATGAATGTTCTCACACACATGAGCTACTGAATCTCTACAACAAATTAATCTTGAATCAGCAATTAGTGGAGCAAATAAGACTGGAAAATATATTTGACCTTATTTGGCCTTATATCAGTACCAAAGCCAATTAATTCGGATCACAACCTAATCGAAGACCAGACTTTTTATGCACAGGACTTCTGACCAGCAAAACGTGAACAGTTACGAGGGTATCTTCACCAAACCCGACTTCAACAACAAGAACATCTAATGTCGTTAATGGGAAGACATCAAACAACACGGATCCGAACCAGTGCCTAGAATGGATCAACTATGTGGCTCTTGAGGTATTGTCATGGCACATTTCCCTGAGAAAAAAAGAAGAGAAGATGTAAACTAGAAAGAGAGAGATGCTCCTTCTACAGGCAAAGGCGAGAGTCATAGAGGTTTTCAAAGAGGCCAGAGTCTATCTGGACTACGGAAGGAGGGATTGGCTAGAGAAATACAAATTACTGAACTTAAGTTAAATTAATCATTCAGAGTCTATGAGGGATATAAACAATTTAATGCAATAAATGAAATTAAAAATATACACTCCACGAAGATGACAGTAAAACAATAGCAAAAAATTATACACCGTTAAGACTTAACTTCCTAAGTCATAAAAATCACTTGGATACCCAATAATTGCCTCTCACAACCACTGGACCATTATGACATGCTCTTGGATGCATAGTGTATATAGACTTTGCGAAAGCCTGTGTGAAGAAATAACGGGAAAAATGGGTAGATGGATTTTTAACTTTCTAACCAACAGAACACAAAGAGTAATAGAGTTGTCAGAGGCAGCCTCAGTGAAAAGCGCTGTTCCACAAGGTACAATACTCGCTCCCATCCTTTTCCTCCTCATCATATCTGACATAGATGCTACACGATACTAGAATTTGCATTGGAGTGTCATCCATTAAGGACACTGCAAATCTCCAGGAGGATATAAACCAAGTCTTCCAGTAAGCCACAGAAGACGTATTGTCTCCTGTGAAGGAGAAATTGCTGATTGAAGAATGTACAGAGAACCTTTACTGTATATATTAGTTCCATCAAATACCCTAATTACTGGGAACGTTTGGAGTCACTTGACCTGTATTCACTGGAGCCAGGAGAGAGAGATACATCATAATCTACACCTGGAAAATCCTAAAGGGACTGGTTCCTAATCTGCACACACAAATCACTCCCTACGAAAGACTTGGCAGACGGTGCAACATACGAGAAATGAAAAGTACGGGTGCCATTAGTACACAATAAGTGTCTGGAGCCCAAGACTGTTCAACAGTCCCCCACCAGGTGTAACGAGAATTACCAATAGACCCCTGGCTGCCTTCAAGAGAGAGCTGGACTGATACCTAAAGTCAGTACCCGATCAGCAGGTCTGATCGGGTACTGACTTTAGGTATCTGTCCAGACCCTGACCCATCGGAAGGCCTGGTCAAGGACTGGTCCGCGGGAGCGTTGACCCCCTGAACATCTTCCAGGTAGATTCTAGGTAGGCAGAAGTACAGTTAAGCACCAGTTACAGGGACCGTTTGAAGTGTCGAAAAGAAGAATATCTAGTTGTGTAGATAAGAAGAATAAGAAGAGGCTCTAGTAGTTTATATAACAAGCTCTAGGAAACAAAGCTGCTCACAATGTGTCTACTAGAAATGTGTTAACGTCAGGAACTGCCCTTGTGTTATGAGGGTCCCACGGGAAGTGCAAATAACTTCGTAGATTAAGTACATGTACAAGGTATACAGTCCTAGCTGGCATCACTGACATGCTACTATATAGAAAGCCGCTTGTTATGCAGAGCATTTCGGTCAAATTAGATCAATTTTGTCCCAGGATGCGACCCACACCAGTCGACTAACACCCAGGTACCCATTTTACTGATGGGGAACATAGACAACCGGTGTAAAGAAACACGCCCAATGTTTCTATCCTCGCCGGGAATCGAGCCCGGACAATCGCCGTGTGAAGCTAGAGCTTTAGCCACGAGGCCACGGGGCCTGCAGGAAGCAGTAAGGGCTGTTCCTCTGTTTATCACTTCCTGTAGTAGGAATTAGGAGTGGATTTACCTTTAGGAGGAAGCAGGAAGAGCTTTATCTCGACGGAGAGAGAGAGAGAGAGAGAGAGAGAGAGAGAGAGAGAGAGAGAGAGAGAGAGAGAGAGATAGAGAGATTTTCTCACTCTCCGCCCCACTATCTCTTCCTTCACAGTTCATGAAATAGTAAGTCATTTAGTCTGATATTTATTTTCTACTGTTGTTTGGGCAGTGGTAGAAGACCGCAAGTCTGCTGGAACGTTCACTTGTCTGCTGGGACGTTCACATGTGTTTGTTGGAACGTTCACATGTGTCTGCTGGAACGTTCACGTGTGTCTGCAGGAACGTTCACGTGTGTCTGCTGGAATATTCATGGGCATCTGCTGGAATTGTCGTGTATGTGTGTGTGTGTGTGTGTGTGTGTGTGTGTGTGTGTGGGATGGTAGGTGTGTGGTGGCGGATTCCCTGGTGGACCTGGGCCCAGGCTTGTCTGGCCTGGCCAGCTTTCTGGGCCGAGGCTTGTCTGGTGGACCTGGGCCAGGCTTGTCTGGTGGACCTGGGCCAGGCTTGTCTGGTGGACCTGGGCCAGGCTTGTCTGGTGGACCTGGGCCAGGCTTGTCTGGTGGACCTGGGCCAGGCTTGTCTGGTGGACCTGGGCCAGGCTTGTCTGGTGGACCTGGGCCAGGCTTGTCTGGTGGACCTGGGCCAGGCTTGTCTGTGACCTCAGGCTTCGGACCTGGGCCAGGCTTGTCTGGTGGACCTGGGCCAGGCTTGTCTGGTGGACCTGGGCCAGGCTTGTCTGGTGGACCTGGGCCAGGCTTGTCTGGTGGACCTGGGCCAGGCTTGTCTGGTGGACCTGGGCCAGGCTTGTCTGGTGGACCTGGGCCAGGCTTGTCTGGTGGACCTGGGCCAGGCTTGTCTGGTGGACCTGGGCCAGGCTTGTCTGGTGGACCTGGGCCAGGCTTGTCTGGTGGACCTGGGCCAGGCTTGTCTGGTGGACCTGGGCCAGGCTTGTCTGGTGGACCTGGGCCAGGCTTGTCTGGTGGACCTGGGCCAGGCTTGTCTGGTGGACCTGGGCCAGGCTTGTCTGGTGGACCTGGAGCCAGAGCTTGTCTGGTGGACCTGGGCCAGGCTTGTCTGGTGGACCTGGGCCAGGCTTGTCTGGTGGACCTGGGCCAGGCTTGTCTGGTGGACCTGGGCCAGGCTTGTCTGGTGGACCTGGGCCAGGCTTGTCTGGAGTGGACCTGGGCCAGGCTTGTCTGGTGGACCTGGGCCAGGCTTGTCTGGTGGACCTGGGCCAGGCTTGTCCTAGGTGGACCTGGGCCAGGCTTGTCTGGTGGACCTGGGCCAGGCTTGTCTGGTGGACCTGGGCCAGGCTTGTCTGGTGGACCTGGGCCAGGCTTGTCTGGTGCTCTCGGTGGGCTTATTTTATTTACATTTTCTCGTTTAACTCTTAATCTAGTATGTTGTTATGGCAGCGTGCAGATCTGAGACCAGACTCTCAAGTACCTTCTCTCTCTCTCTCTCTCTCTCTCTCTCTCTCTCTCTCTCTCTCTCTCTCTCTCTCTCTCTCTCTCTCTCTCCTCTCCAGTGAGTATTTATTAAAGACTTTGCGGAGTTTATAGCAATTTCAATACTTTATTGGCGGACTGTAAATGATCTCTATATATGTTCCAGCTGTGACATCTCTCCTGCCCTGAAGGGACTGTCAACGCTGAACAATACTCTAAAGAGAAATAGCACAACCTATTTGAATAGTACCACAATTTGCACAATTTTCCTTGTTTTGAAAGCTCTCATTATCCACACCATAATTGTTTAGGCTTTTGTGACATTTACCTTGCTTTGTTCTTTGAATAAAAGATCAGCTGACATTATTATACCAAGACTCTGCAAGTGTTCTTCTCGTTCTGTTTGATGATCTTGTGTTTTGTACTGAACATCATGTTATTCTCACATGTTATTCTCAGTTTTTCTGTCTTCTACAGAGGTATTTTCTTGCTTATTTTCCTGCTTCCGTGGCCCGGTCCCAGACCAGGCCACCTGGTTGCTGGCCGGATCGATCAAGCTGTTAGTGCCAGCCGCCCCCAGTCCAAAGTATGCACCACAATCCGGTTGATCGGGAACTGTTTTGAGGAATCTGTCGAGTTTCCTCTTGAAGGCAGCTAGGAGTCTGTTGGTGATCCCCCCCTTCCTTATGAATTAAAAAGGGCATTGAATAGTCGTGGTCCCATAACAATTACTGAGTTCTCTCTCAATGTGTTCTTCGTTTCCCTGCTTTTCATTGGAGGTTTCCTGTACCGTCTGCCAAGCCACAAATTAAGATACAAAACTGTGTCGAGTGTTATCTATGTCTGCTATGAGGATAAGAAACAGCAGAGGCGCCAGGACTGTGCCTCGGGGTACTGAGCTTTCTGCCTGACTAATTCTGGATTTTGCTCTGTTTACTACTACTCTCCGTGTTCCATTTGTCAGAAAGTTGAATATCTACCTGTCCGCTTTCCCCATTACACTTATTTCGTTCCTTTTGTTTACAATCCTCACTTGATAGCTTTTGTTAAATAGTTTTATTGGTTTGCTAACCCCGTGTGTGACACATCCCCATCATGATGTTCCCGCAACACCTCCGTAATGCTCTCATAATGGTGCAGTAGTCGTGACAAGGATGATCTCTCTCTCCGAAGAATTTTATAATATGGGATGTCAGGCTTACTGGTATGCTAATGTGCGATGTCAGGCCTACTGGTGTGTTAATGTTGGATGTCAGGCCTACTGGTGTGTTAATGTTGGCCTAGCTCTCTACTGGAGTGTCCTTCCAGTCTCTGGGCGCTGCATGACCCCCCTACGGGTTGCGCTTCCTCGTGAAGATGATAACACCAATAATAATAATAATAGATGGAGAGAGAGCTTCACTTGGTGTCCGCCAGAGGGCTTCCATTTCCATCTGCCCTACAAGACTCGTCTTACCTACCCCAGGTCTCCTTCGTCAGGTGGTCGCACCCTTCCCCTGTCCTCCTGCACTCACAGGAGTGGGAATGATGGAGGAAGAGGTGGTGGAATATACTCCACTGGAGGTCTGGAAGGAGGTGGAGGGAGGAGGTGGTGTTCCATGTAGCGGAGTCAGACGCTGTCATACCTCCAGGCTAGAGACTCGTTTTGTTTACAGAGGAGGAGGAGGAGAGGAAGAAGAAGAAGACGTAGAAGAAGTGAAGGAAGAGTAGGAGTAATTTATAGAGGTTTTAAGTAGAGAAAGGGAGGAGTGAAGAAGGGGTAGGTAGGGAGAAGAAAATTGGAATAAGTGGAAGAAAGAGGGAAGGAAAAAGCAAGGTAGGAAGGAGGAAGGAAGAAGTGGTAGAAAGAGAAGGAGGGGAAGTACAGACAAGGTAGAGAGGCTGGAGGTATTTTAGGAGGTAGGATGAACAAATGAAGAAGTGAGATAGAAACTGTGGGCAGAAAGTGAGGTGGAAGTAAAGGAAGAGGAAGAAATAAAGAAGAAGTGGGGATGGAGGGAAGAAAAGGGAAAAGGGAATAAGAGTAAGGAACAGAACCACGAAAACTAGGAAAACAGGGAGAGAGAAGAGAGAGAGAGAGAGAGAGAGAGAGAGAGAGAGAGAGAGAGAGAGAGAGAGAAAGGAGAGAGAGAGAGTTAAAGTTAGGAAAAAAGTTAGGAAGTTAGGCGTAAATAATTTTGGAGATGACAGTGTCATCAACACTATATATTGTGGCACCCTTAACCACGTGTGTGTGTGTGTGTACTTACCTAATTGTACTCATCAAATTGTGGTTGCAGGGGTCGATTCATAGCTCCTGGCACCGCCTCTTCACTGGGCGTGTGTTTTGTGAGTATGTGTATGTACTCACCTAGTTGTGGTTGCAGGGGTCGAGTGTGTGTGTGTGTATGTGTGTGTGTGTACTTTTTCTTGAAGCTGTGTATTGTAGCTTCTACAGTGTAGGTCTTTGACCTGCTCCTCTTCTCTACTGATCTGACTTTAAGAGTAAGCTGTATGTTCAGATCTCATCACTATCCCATCATTCCTTACTAGTTCCTCTAAGTATCATCTACGTTGTGATCATAGCTCTCTCTCTCTCTCTCTCATTTCCCGAGCTGCCTGAGTGGTGTATGGAAGAGTGAGGAGGAGGTTACGTAAGGTTTGTTAGGAAATAGGACAAGTGTTTCCTGACTTCGGTCTTAGTCATAAGATGACCCGCCACTGCAGCTTTTGGTCATCTAACCGAGGCCTTCCGCTGGCTTACCCGTCAACCCCTTTAAAGATTACAGTTATGATTATAACCATTAGAATTAATAGGGGGAGGAGAAGAAGAGAAGACGAAATAGGAGGAGTAGTAGGAAGAGTATGAGTAGGAGGAGTAGGAAGAGTAGAAGTAGAAAGAGTAGAAGGAGTAGGAAGAGTAGAAGGAGTAGGAAGAGTAGAAGGAGTAGAAAGAGTAGGAGTAGAAAAAGTAGAAGGAGTAGGAAGAGTAGACGTAGAAAGAGTAGAAGAAGTATGAAGAGTAGAAGGAGTAGGAAGAGTAGAAGAAGTTGAAAGAGTAGAAGGAGTAGGAAGAGTAGAAGAAGTAGAAAGAGTAGAAGGAGTAGGTAGAGTAGAAAGAGTAGGAGTAGGAAGAGTAGTAGGAGTAGGAAGAGTAGAAGGAGTAGGAAGAGTTGAAAGAGTATGAAGAGTGGGAGTAGGAAGAGTAGAAGGAGTAGGAAGAGAAAGAGTAGGAAGAGTAGAAGGAGTAGGAAGAGTAGGAGTAGAAAGAGTAGAAGGAGTAGGAAGAGTAGGAGTAGAAAGAGTAGAAGGAGTAGGAAGAGTAGGAGTAGAAAGAGTAGAAGGAGTAGGAAGAGAAAGAGTAGGAAGAGTAGAAGGAGTAGGAAGAGTAGAGTAGAAAGAGTAGAAGGAGTAGGAAGAGTAGGAGTAGAAAGAGTAGAAGGAGTAGGAAGAGTAGAAGGAGTAGAAGGAGTAGGAAGAGTAGAAGGAGTAGGAAGAGTAGAAGGAGTAGGAAGAGTAGAAGTAGTAGGAAGAGTAGAAGGAGTAGGAGGAGAAAGAGTAGAAGGAGTAGGAAGAGTAGAAGGAGTAGGAAGAGTAGAAGGAGTAGGAAGAGTAGAAGGAGTAGAAAGAGTAGGAGTAGGAAGAGTAGAAGGAGTAGGAAGAGTAGGAGTAGAAAGAGTAGAAGGAGTAGGAAGAGTAGAAGGAGTAGGAAGAGTAGAAGGAGTAGGAAGAGTAGAAGGAGTAGGAAGAGTAGAAGGCGTAGAAAGAGTAGAAGGAGTAGAAAGAGTAGAAGGAGTAGGAAGAGTAGGAGTAGGAGTTGTGTATTTAGTGTGGGAAGAGAAGTTAGAGGTGAGGGAGGTACCTACCTGTCTCTCACCTTACTGGAGGTCGCCTCATTGTTGA
>WNWK01004512.1:0-102500 GCA_009830355.1 Cherax destructor | reverse complement strand
ATCTAGCTACTTCTACTTACACTTTAGGTCACACTACACTGGCATCACATGCATATATATACATACACACATCTAGGTTTTTCTTCTTTTCTTAATAGCTCTTGTTCTTTTTATTTTCTCTATTGTCCATGGGGAAGTGGAAAAGAATCTTTCCTCCGTAAGCCATGCGTGTCGTATGAGGCGACTAAGATGCCGGGAGCAATGGGCTAGTAACCCCTTCTCCTGTACAAATCTACTAAAAACGAGAAGAAGAAAACTTTATAAAACTGGGTTGTCTGAATGTGCGTGGATGTAGTGCGGATGATAAGAAAGAGATGATTGCCGATGTTATGAATGAAAAGAAGTTGGATGTCCTGGCCCTAAGCGAAACAAAATGAAGGGGTAGGCGAGTTTCAGTGGGGAGAAATAAATGGGATTAAGTCAGGAGTATCTGAGAGAGTTAGAGCTAAGGAAGGGGTAGCAATAATGTTGAAGGATCAGTTATGGAAGGAAAAGAGGGAATATAAATGTGTAAATTCAAGGATTATGTGGATTAAAATAAGGGTCGGATGCGAAAAGTGGGTCATAATAAGCGTGTATGCACCTGGAGAAGAGAGAGTGTAGAGAGAGAGAGAGATTTTGGGAGATGTTAAGCGAATGTATAGGAACTTTTGAACCAAATGAGAGAGTAATTGTGGTAGGGACCTAAATGCTAAAGTGGGAGAAACATGCAGAGAGGGTGTGGTAGGTAAGTTTGGGGTGCCAGGTGTAAATGATAATGGGAGCCCTTTGATTGAACTTTGTATAGAAAGGGGTTTAGTTATAGGTAATACATATTTTAAGAAAAGAGGATAAATAAGTATACAAGATATGATGTAGGGCGTAATGACAGTAGTTTGTTGGACTATGTATTGGTAGATAAAAGACTGTTGAGTAGACTTCAGGATGTACATGTTTATAGAGGGGCTACAGATATATCAGATCACTTTTTAGTTATAGCTACAGTGGGAGTAAAAGGTAGATGGGATACAAGGAAAATAGAATCAGTAAGTAAAAGAGAGGTGAAGGTTTATAAACTAAAAGAGGAGGCAGTTAGGGTAAGATATAAACAACTATTGGAGGATAGATGGGCTAGTGAGAGTGTAGGCAATGGGGTCGAAAATGTATGGGGTAGATTTAAAAATGTAGTGTTAGAGTGTTCAGCAGAAGTTTGTGGTTACAGGCGAGTGGGTGCGGAGGGAAGAGGAGCGATTGGTGGAATGATGATGTAAAGAGAGTAGTAAGGGAGAAAAAGTTAGCATATGAGAGGTTTTTACAAAGTAGAAGTGATGCAAGGAGGGAAGAGTATATGGAGAGAAAAGAGAGGTTAAAAGAGTGGTGAAGCAATGTAAAAGAGAGCAGATGAGAGAGTGGGTGAGATGTTATCAGCAAATTTTGTTGAAAATAAGAAAAGTTTTGGAATGAGATTAATAAGTTGAGGAAGCCTAGAGAACAAATGGATTTGACAGTTAAAAATAGGAGAGGAGAGTTATTAAATGGAGAGTTAGAGGTATCGGGAAGATGGAGAGAATATTTTGAGGATTTGTTAAATGTTGATGAAGACAGGAAGCTGTGATTTCGTGTGTAGGGCAAGGAGGAATAACATCTTGTAGGAGTGTGGAAGAGCCAGTTGTGGGTGTAGGGAAGTTCGTGAGGCAGTGGGTAGAATGAAAGGGGGTAAGGCAGCTGGGATTGATGGGATAAAGATAGAAATGTTAAAAGCAGGTGGGGATATAATTTTGGAGTGGTTGGTGCTATTATTTAATAAATGTATGGAAGAGGTAAGGTACCTAGGGATTGGCAGAGAGCGTGTATTGTTCCTTTGTATAAAGGCAAAGGGGACAAAAGAGAGTGCAAAATTATAGGGGAATAAGTCTGTTGAGTGTACCTGGTAAAGTGTATGGTAGAGTTATTATTGAAAGAATTAAGAGTAAAACAGAAAGCAGGATAGCAGATGAACAAGGGGGCTTTAGGAAAGGTAGGGGTGTGTAGACCAAGTGTTTACAGTGAAACATATAGGTGAACAGTATTTGGATAAGGGTAAAGATGTTTTTGTGGCATTTATGGATTTGGAAAAGGCATATGATAGGGTAGATAGGGGGCAATGTGGCAGATGTTGCAGGTGTATGGAATAGGAGGAAGGTTACTGAAAGCAGTGAAGAGTTTTTATGAGGATAGTGAGGCTCAGGTTAGAGTGTGTAGGGGGGAAGGGACTATTTCCAGTAAAAGTGGGCCTTAGACAAGGATGTGATGTCACCGTGGTTGTTCAATATATTTATAGATGGGGTTGTAAGAGAAGTGAATGCGAGGGTCTTGGCAAGAGGTGTTGGGCTAAAAGATAAAGAAGCAAATACAAAGTGGGAGTTGTCACAGTTGCTTTTTGCTGATGACACTGTGCTTTGGGAGATTCTGAAAAGAAGCTGCAGAGGTTGGTGGATGAATTTGGTAGGGTGTGTAAAAGAAGAAAATTGAAAGTGAATATAGGAAAGAGTAAGGTGATGAGGATAACAAAAAGAATAGGTGACGAAAGATTGGATATCAGATTGGAGGGAGAGAGTATGGAGGAGGTGAATGTATTCAGATATTTGGGAGTGGACATGTCGGCGGATGGGTCTATGAAGGATGAGGTGAATCATAGAATTGATGAGGGGAAAAGGGTGAGTGGAGCACTTGAGTCTGTGGAGACAAAGAACCTTGTCCATGGAAGTAAAGAGGGAATGTATGAGAGTATAGTTATACCAACGCTCTTATATGGGTGTGAAGCATGGGTGATGAATGTTGCAACGAGGAGAAGGCTGGAGGCAGTGGAGATGTCATGTCTGAGGTCAATGTGTGGTGTGAATATAATGCAGAGAATTGGAGTTTGGAAATTAGGAGGAGGTGCGGATTACCAAAACGATTGTCCAGAGAGCTGAGGAGGGTTGTTGAGGTGGTTTGGACATGTAGAGAGAATGGAACGAGACAGAGTGACTTCGAGAGTGTATAAATCTGTAGTGGAGGGAAGGCGGGTAGGGGTCGGCCTAGGAAAGGTTGGAGGGAGGGGGTAAAGGAAGTTTTGTGTGCGAGGGGCTTGGACTTTCCCGCAAGCATGTGTGAGCGTATTTGATAGGAGTGAATGGAGGCATATGGTTTTTAATACTTGACGTGCTGTTGGAGTGTGAGCAAAGTAACATTTATGAAGGATTCAGGAAACCGGCAGGCCGGACTTGAGTTCTGGAGATGGGAAGTACAGTGCCGGCACTCTGAAGGAGGGGTGTTAATGTTGCAGTTTTATAACTGTAGTGTAAAGCACCCTTCTGGCAAGACAGTGATGGAGTGAATGATGATGAAAGTTTTTCTTTTCGGGCCACCCTGCCTTGGTGGGAATCGGCCGATGTGTTAATAAAAAAAATAAAAAAAAAATAAATATATATATATATATTTAAATGAGTTCTTGCTAATTGACCAATTTTACCTATTCGGCACGACATATAGATAGTGTGTAGAGTGAGAGGAATGGAAGGAATGTAGTAATAGTATTATAGCAGTTCTCAATTGGGGGTGGGGAGGACGTGTGGGTGGTGGGTGGGGGATGACGTGTGGGTGGTGGGTGAGGGGTGTGGGATGACGGGGGAGATGTGACTGACGGGAGAGGTGTGACTGACGGGGGAGATGTGACTGACGGGGGAGGTGTGACTGACGGGGGATGTGTGGGTGACGGGGGAGGTGAGGGTGAGGGAGGGAAGGGGAGAGAAGGTCATGAAATCATCACCTCCCGGGGTGTGCAGCGAGCAGGTCACGCCCGCGGCTCTCTGACCTCTCTACTTGACCTTTTTGACCCTTCCTTCTAAAAAGCCTCACCCCCCCGCGTCCCCAGCCTCTCCCCTACCATCCTACCCCCTCCCTCACCCCTCCAATAAACCCGTCTTGCACGCCGGATACAAACCTACGATTCTGTCAACAAAATACGTATCCATGCGTATACGTATCCATGCGTATACGTATCCATGCGTATACGTATCCATGCGTATACGTATCCATGCGTATACGTATCCATGCGTATACGTATCCATGCGTATCGATCCATGCGTATACGTATCCATGCGTATACGTATCCAGCGTATACGTATCATGCGTATACGTATCCATGCGTATACGTATCCATGTATACGTATCCATGCGTATACGTATCAATACATATCTATGTCTATGTAACGTTTTGTTTACCAGGTCGTACACCGAGTCACCTCACAAGCTTCTCTAATTTAATAGCAGACAGTCGAAATGCTCGTTGCGTTCTTGGTTGTGATTGCATCTTCGCAATCACTTGGCTCCGCATCCTCGTTAATTTCTTCATTTTGGTTATTGTTTTCAACAGGTCCAGTGGTTGTAGCACCTCGATGTTTCCCTCTGAAACGTCTCATTGTTCAACCACTTTCTCTGAGAACAAAATGTTCTTATGTGAATATTAGACACATGTGCAACATCTGGGTATCTTTATTGTGACGTTTCGCCAGCCAGTGGCTTTATCAGTACAAATTCAAGGTCATAATTGGAAGACAGTAGAACTATATACAAAAGATGAGGTAATCAGTCCCTCTGCCTTGGATGAAGAACATCGTAGTCGTGAAGATTCTCGAGCACAGGCAAGAAGGCTGGCACTTATATATATATATATATATATATATATATATATATATATATACATAATATAATTTAATATATACATCCCCCCGCTCCACTTATTTTTCTCCTGGGGTCACACCTGCGGCCTCTTGTTATCCCTTCAGAGATAACAAGAAGTCTTTATATCTGTTTTTTATGTCCTTTTATGACCTTGTATATGGTTATCGTGTCCCCTTGTTACGACCTTACAAGTGGTTTATCACGTCTCTTTTACGACCTTACAAGTGATTTATCACGTCTCTTTTACGACCTTACAAGTGGTTTATCACGTCTCTTTTACGACCTTACAAGTGGTTTATCACGTCTCTTTTACGACCTTACAAGTGGTTTATCACGTCTCTTCTCCTGTTATCAGCCATCTAGACATATTTATGCTTTTATTCTGGCATCTTATTTCTTAACTCTGGCAGCCATGTTGGTCCTCTTTCTGTAATCTTTTCTAACAAATCCATAAGTATTTTTTCTAGGTGCGGACACCATACTGCTGCTGCATATTCCAGTGTTGTTAGAATATATATTGTAAACAGCTATTTTTTATCATTTCTGTATTCATATGTTTGGCCTGGTGATTGACCGGGATCCAGGTATATGTTTGAAAGCTTCCAGTATTTTTTGTTATTAATGATTACTCTTGGGTCTCTGTCTGTCTGTTTCACTATCTCTCTGTCTTTGTGTTTCTGTCTGTCTCTGTCTCTCTTTCATCTTCCATTTCCATTACACAGTATTCATCTACTTAAAATTCCATTATTCATCTATCACTCCATTTGCTCAATCTATCCAGAGTCATCACGCAGATATTTAAATTTATTTTTATTGTTTATTTTACGTAAGATTTTCGCATCATCAGCAGTCATACTCGTAGAGTTTTTTCCTTCCTTCTGTTAAATCATTTACATCAAAACATGATTGGGGTAAGTACAGATCCTTGTGGCACCCCACTCGTCACAATGCCCCTCCAAGACATTTTTTCTCCCTTCATGTGAACTGTTCGTTTTTTCTCTCTGACGAAAAGTCTCTCGTTCAGTGCAATAATTTGTCTTTTAGTTCTCGTCTGTTGTGCAGTTGACACATTGGTCTTTTATGGGAACTGTGTCATAGGCTGATCTATGTAAGTTTGTGGAGGTTTTCCTGGTGGCTCTGTGGAGAACGTGGATAACGTGGGAAGAGAACGAAGAATCGGCTTTATCTGCCAAATATTGTGTTGGATATATCAGCAGTGTGCTGACGGAGGGGAGAAGGGTTATGGGTGCCAACGTACGGACGGAATTACGAGCGGAGGTACGGACGGGTGAGGAGGTGACGGGTGCCCGGACAGACGGAGGAAGGAGGGAGGACCTCATTCACCTTCGCCAGGTAATTGTTGGTTCCCAGGTAATCCTTTTCCTTTACACCGTCATACTGCACTCCTCCTCCTCCTCCACCTTCCTCAGCGTGACATAAGTTACGCTGAGGAATTGTTCCATGAAACGACTCCCATTTTTTTTAGATTTTTTTGGTGGTGTGTGTGTGTGTGTGTGTGTGTGTGTGTGTGTGTGTGTGTGTGTGTGTGTGTGTGTGTGTGTGTGTGTGTGTAACATACCGGAGGGTCTAATCTCAAACCTACATACTACTATAACAACTTACTGGAATGAGAGATATGGGAAGAAGTGTAATAATAAACCCAGTGAACAGCAGGGGCGCCGTGGGCACAATAAGAGAACGTTGTATCAACATCCGTGGGTCCAGACTAATATGTTAAAATTAGTGTAATGAAAAAAAAAAAAAACTTTTTACCAGAAGATATTCGGAAGAAGTGTAGAAGTCTTCAAGAGGAAACTGGACAAGTACCTCCACCAAGTGCCGGATCAATCAGGCTGTGATGGATATGTGGGTCAGCGAGCCAACAGCAATACCTGCCTGGTTGACCAGGAGCACACCAGACAAGCCTACCTCCAGCCAGCCACCCACACAGCCAGCCACACAGACAAACGGAGAGACAGTCAGCCACACAGCCAGCCAGTCAGTCAGACGAACAGCCAGCCAGACAGACAGTCAGCCACACAGCTAGCCAGCTAGACGGACAGTAAGCCAGACAAGACAGACAGAGAGACAGTCAGCCAGCTTCACAGCCAGCCAGCCAACCCGCCCGTGGGATACAACAAAAAAAACAGTTGAGAGTCACGAGGAAGATTATCTAAGTCTTTTATCTGGCAGACACAGCCCGGGGCTGCTCTCCGAACACCGCCCCGCGGGGCTGTCTCGAACACCGCCCCGCGGGGCTGCTCTCCGAACATCGCCCCGCGGGGCTGCTTTCCGAACACCGACCTGCAGTCTTGTTGACCAGGCATCTGATAAGCCTAGTCTAGGGCTGCTAAAGGTGTGTGTATTTATCTGCATGTACTCATCCGAATGTACTCACCCGTATGTACTCATCCGAATGTACTCACCCGTATGTACTCACCCGTATGTACTCACCCGTATGTACTCACCTGTGTGTTGTCGTGTACGTGGGAGGGAGAGGGCACTCTCGGCAGGAGGTCAAGGTGAGGTTGCAATGAGTGTGTAAAATGTTGAAAATTACATTGCTGGAGGGAGGAGAGGCGGAGGAAGCAAGTTGATGAGTAAGTGTACAAAGTGGATCACTTATAAAGGAGGTTGATGAGTAAGTGTACAAAGTGGATCACTTATAAAGGAGGTTGATGAGTAAGTGTACAAAGTGGATCACTTATAAAGGAGGTTGATGAGTAAGTGTACAAAGTGGATCACTTATAAAGGAGGTTGATGAGTAAGTGTACAAAGTGGATCACTTATAAAGGAGGTTGATGAGTAAGTGTACAAAGTGGATCACTTATAAAGGAGGTTGATGAGTAAGTGTACAAAGTGGATCACTTATAAAGGAGGCTGAGGAGTAAGTGTACAAAGTGGATCACTTATAAAAGAAAGTAATGAGCAATAGGACACTGTGGCTCACTTAGGTAAGTGTATAAATTGTTTCACAACAATAAACACTCTACACACACACACACACACACACATTGCTTAGTGATTCTGGTCCATATTTACATAATAACATCACGCATCGTCATATTGATGCTGCGACTCTTCCGTTCCACCACATCCCAAAGGTTTATGCCAAATTCTGACCCTCAAATCTACATGTCAAAGAAGAAATCACGATTCGTCAGACCAGGCGACGTTTTTCCAATATTTAACTATACAGTTTTGGTGAGCCTGTGCCCACTGTAGCTTCAGTTTCCTGTTCTTAGCAGATAGGAGTGGTGGAATCCAGTGTGATCTGTTAATGTAACCCATCCACTTGAAGGTTCAACGTGTTGTGCATTCAGAGATGCTCGTGTGAATGCTACTGTTATAATGCATTGCTTTTTAAGTTAGTCTCGCCTTCCTGTCAGCTTGAACCAGTCTGGCCATTCTCCTCTGACCTTTTTCATTATTAAGGCGTTTTCGCTCACAGAAGTGCAGCTCACTGGATGTTTTGTTTTTCACACCATTCTCTGTAAATTTTAGAGACTGATGTGCGTGAAAATCCCAGGAGATCTAGCTACCTACCTGGAGGTTGTTCCGGGGCGATCAACGCCCTTGCGGCCCGGTTCTTGACCAAACCTCCTGGCGTATCAGGGCCTGATCAAGCAAGCTGTTAATGCTGGCTGCACGCAATCCAACATACGAACCACAACCCTGCTGATCGAATGACCAATATTCATTCTATGGTTGAAGTCACTTAGATTACATCCCCCATCTTGATGTTCAGTCTGCACAACACATGAACCTCTTGACCACGTCTGTATGTTTTTAGGCTCTAAGGTTTTGCCACTTGATTGGCTAATTAGATATTTACATTAACGAGATGTACAGGTGTACATCTCGTTAATGTTTCTCTCATTTCTTAACCTTTCCCTTCCTCGCTTCCCTACCCTCTTTTGTTTCTTCCTTCCCCATCTTCCAATTCCCCTTCTGCCCTCTTCGCTTTACCTTTCTCTCCCCTCCTCTCCTTTCCCCTCAATTAGACCAATTACAGACCACACCAAGACCAATTACAGACCACACCACCATAAGCCTACCATTAATCCCATAATTTTCCCCATTCCCCATTTTCTGTGGGCTATATTCTTCACTGAGGTATATTAGTAGGGCACACTAAAAAAAATGCGGTGTATATATTTTTTTTTCGAGGTGAGGGGAGAGTAAGGGGATGAGGGAGCCAGGGAGGGGACACGCAAACTGCCCATCACATGGTGAGGAAAGAATGTTTGGGCGGAATAAGTCGATTGAGGTGATGGGTGTTGAGTGATGGGTGTTGGGTGATGGGTGTTGAGTGATGGGTGTTGATTGATGGGTGTTGAGTGATAGGTGTTGAGTGATGGGTGTTGGGTGATGGGTGTTGAGTGATGGGTGTTGAGTGTTGAGTGATGGGTGTTGAGTGATGGATGTTGGGTGATGGGTGTTGAGTGATGGGTGTTGAGTGATAGGTGTTGAGTGTTGGGTGTTGAGTGATGGGTGTTGAGTGATGGGTGTTGAGTGTTGAGTGATGGGTGTTGAGTGATGGATGTTGGGTGATGGGTGTTGAGTGATGGGTGTTGGGTGATGGGTGATAAGTGAGGCGTGGGTGATGGGTCCTCAGTGC
Organism: Cherax destructor; assembly: GCA_009830355.1. Lineage (NCBI taxonomy): Eukaryota > Metazoa > Arthropoda > Malacostraca > Decapoda > Parastacidae > Cherax > Cherax destructor. The sequence continues at coordinate 93,196 of WNWK01004512.1, read as the reverse complement.
TTGTTTATAGTGTTGATGGATTCTGAAACTATGTAGTGGCGATAGGTTCTGAATTTTTGTAGTGGTGATGGGTTCTGAATCTTTGTTTATAGTGGTGATGGGTCCTCAGTCCTTATTTGTGGCTGTGATGGTATGTGCATCAGTGAGGCGCCAGCCGCAACAGCTTGCTTGAACGAACAATCAACATAATAGCCCGGTCTCAGGCCGGACAACGAGGGCATGGAGAGAAAAAACACTTAAAACCGAGCACAGGTACATTTCACAGAGGCATCTTTCAGTTGCTCTTCACAGATCATTCATCTCATCTCTGGGACTAGTCAGGCTGTAAACTTTTCGGTATATTCTAGTTTCCACGTGTGCTGCTACAGCTGTTGCTGCTGCTGCTGCTGCTACAGCTGCTGTATGTGTTGTATTCGCCTGCTGTGCCTATGGGGGAGGTTGAACACCAGCATCTGGGGTCTCTCATTTTAGTAATAGTTCGGTCTCTGTGATCATCGCATGAAGTATTCTGAGAGACGATACTTCTCCACTGACATGTGTGTTGTGATGAGCCGTCAGAGTAGAACCTCCACCTGTCCTTCCCAGCTTCCATACGCAAGGCTGGTTATCCATCTCTCTCTCTCTCTCTCTCCCCTACCATGTTCTTCCCACCTCCCTACTGCCTCTTCCCTCATATAAGACGCTTCTGTGAAGCAGGTCATTCATTTAATATAAATGTTTGTGTGTGTGCGTAGGTACCGTAGTAGTGTTCATGTTGTGTGACAGAGGTAGCCAGCAGCAGCAGCAGCAGCAGCAGTAAGGTACATACTTACCTCTTCAGCACATAATTACCCCCCCGGGGGGAGGGGGAGGCTGATGCCACCTGGCATCGCAGGTGGTAATCATCCCCGGGTAACGGTGACGCTGCCTCGACCCAACAAACACCTCGGGGGTTCGAACCGTGAGACCCGGAGTCGGTTAAACGTGATTCACATGTACTGAGGAGAGCTTTTTTGTGGTTCCTTCCTGATTGCCTCTCATTCCCCAGGCGCTGCATGAGCGCCAACTGCGGGTTTAGGGCTTCACGGAGGTGCACTAAACCCGTAGGGCTCTAGCTGAGATAATTAACTTGTTTAAAACAGTTGAAGATAAAACAATTATCTTGTTTAACACGAGAAAGGCACCGGAAATGTTAATTTAGCTTCTTCAACAGAATTCATCAAACCATCGCGCCGTTCGTAACAGCTACGATACAGCTATCGCGTCTCTAGTAAAAACAGTGGGGACCGAAGTGTCGCGCTGTTCGAAACAGTGCTAAGTCTACCTGAACAAGCAAGTCTACCTGAACAAGCAAGTCTACCTGAACAAGCAAGTCTACATGAACAAGCAAGTCTACATGAACAAGCAAGTCTACATGAACAACCAAGTCTACATGAACAAGCAAGTCTACATGAACAAGCAAGTCTACATGAACAAGCAAGTCTACATGAACAAGCAAGTCTACCTGATCAAGCAAGTCTACCTGATCAAGCAAGTCTACCTGATCAAGCAAGTCTACATGAACAAGCAAGTCTACATGAACAAGCAAGTCTACCTGAACAAGCAAGTCTACATGAACAAGCAAGTCTACATGAACAAGCAAGTCTACATGAACAAGCAAGTCTACATGAACAAGCAAGTCTACATGAACAAGCAAGTCTACATGAACAAGCATGTCTACATGAACAAGCAAGTCTACCTGATCAAGCAAGTCTACCTGATCAAGCAAGTCTACCTGAACAAGCAAGTCTACATGAACAAGCAAGTCTACATGAACAAGCAAGTCTACCTGAACAAGCAAGTCTACATGAACAAGCAAGTCTACATGAACAAGCAAGTCTACATGAACAAGCAAGTCTACCTGAACAAGCAAGTCTACCTGAACAAGCAAGTCTACATGAACAAGCAAGTCTACATGAACAAGCAAGTCTACCTGAACAAGCAAGTCTACCTGAACAAGCAAGTCTACATGAACAAGCAAGTCTACATGAACAAGCAAGTCTACATGAACAAGCAAGTCTACATGAACAAGCAAGTCTACCTGAACAAGCAAGTCTACATGAACAACCAAGTCTACCTGAACAACCAAGTCTACCTGAACAAGCAAGCGAATGTTCTGTTCATTAAACACTCTTGCTAATGTGTGTGTACTCACCTATTTGTGGTTGCAGGGGTCGAGTCATAGCTCCTGGCCCCGCCTCTTCACTGGCTGCTACTGGGTATAAAAATTATTATCCCAGTAAGGGGTAGTTAAAAAAGTAAACAATAAGTGCGTGTGTGTGTGTGTTTTGCAACAACAGAAGCAACACAACAACAGAAGCAACATCATTAGCAGCAGCAGCAACGAGAACAGCGTCAACGGCAGGAAACTGACGAAAGCAATGCATTAAAATGTATTTTTGCCGCCCTCATTTCCCCCTCTCTCCGTTCATCAGGCATCACCCCCCGACCACCGGCACCACTGCAGCAGGCATCACCCACCACCCCACTTCCTGTTCAGCAGGCCAGCTTCCGCTCTTCATTCGCTGACGTTAACGCTGGAAGCGGGGCGAGAGTCACTCAGAATAAGCAACAAAACCACCGCTTCGGGACATTGATCGCTGAAAGCCTTCAGTGGTAGCGGCCACCGATGCGGTCGTCTCTGGCGGTCGGTTGCAACCTTGCAACCGACGAAGCGACGTACACCATACAAGACCCTTGCCAAAAGTAGCATACCAGTCGTCACTGCCGACACTGTTGGAGATCTCACCAAGGAAGTATCAGTGTAGCGTTTCCTCCAAGGAGACTGGAGTCTACACCATCCCTTGCGGGCAGTGTGACAAGGTTTATCTGGGGCAAACTGGGAATGACTTGGCTACGAGAATTTATAAGGAGAGCTCCTGCAATTAGGAGGATGATACTAACAGCGCTTGTCTCTCACACACACACACACACACACACACACACACACACACACACACACAAGCTAGGCGGACAAAGGCTACAAACCTCGGCAAAGGAGAAAGACCTTGGAGTGAGTATAACGCCAATCACGTCTCCGGAGGCACACATCAACCAGATAACTGCGGCAGCATATGGGCGTCTGGCAAACCTTAGATTAGCGTTCCGTTACCTTAACAAGGAATCGTTCAAGACACTGTATACCGTGTACGTCAGGCCCATACTAGAATATGCAGCACCAGTCTGGAACCCACACCTGGTCAAGCACGTAAGGAAACTAGAGAAAGTGCAAAGGTTTGCGACAAGGTTAGTTCCACAACTCAGGGGTCTGTCTTATGAAGAAAGATTGAGGGAAATAGGACTAACAACACTGGAGGAAAGAAGGGTCAGAGGAGACATGATAACGACATACAAAATACTGCGGGGAATTGACAAGGTAGATAGTGACAGGTTGTTTCAGAGAGGGAACACAGAAACAAGGGGACACAACTGGAAGCTGAAGACTCAGATGAGTCAAAGGGATGTCAGGAAACATTTCTTCAGCCACAGAGTAGTCAGGAAGTGGAATGGACTAGAGAAAGATATAGTGGAGGCAGGAACCATACATAGTTTTAAGACAAGGTATGATAAAGCTCATGGAGCAGGGAGAGCAGAGACCCAGTAGCAGACAGCGAAGAGGCGGGGCCAGGAGCTGAGTCTCGACCCCTGCAACCACAATTAGGTGAGTACACACACACACACACACACACACACACACACACACCTTTGATATACACACAAACACACATACTGATAGACTCATCTACTGGGAAGGAGATTTAATAAGATGTTGCCTTGAAGCTTCTCACTCATCACCACCTCCAACACTGTCGTTGCAGATCCTGGCAGTAATAATATTCCAACTACTTTAGCTGATATAATATTAGAATCTATTCCAACCAGACTTCCGCATAATAATAATAATAATAATAATAATAATAATATCTTTATTTCAACAAGTACATGTACAAGGTATACAGGCCTACCTAACATCAATGACATATTACTATATAAAAAGCCGTTTATTATGCAGAGCATTTCTGGCAAATGTTTTATAGCATTTTTGGATATTTATAAATTATTTACATTTTTTCTAAAAATCCATTTAAAAACCTATAAAAATCAATATTATTATACAATATTTCATATTATTTTTCCAAAAATACATGAAAAATTAAAAAGTTTAGAAAATGTGCTACAATGGTATTTTATTGCATATTTCGACGTTTTAGAGCGGTTTGAGGGTGTACATTATTGTTTGGTTCATAGGGCCTCCCACGGTCAGTTTTGTCCCAGGATGCGACCCACACCAGTCGACTAACACCCAGGTACTCATTTTACTGATGGGTGAACAGGGACAACAGGTGTCTTATGGAAACACGTAGTAATATTTTCCAGACGTACCGGAGAATCGATCCCCGGACTCAGTGTGTGAGCTGAGTGAGCTAGCGATCGAGCGACGGGCCACCTGACACAGATATAAGAGAAATCCATCACTTCTACCATTCATTATTGACTACTACTACTACTACTACTACTACTACTATTACTACTACTACTACTATTACTACTACTACTATTACTACTACTACTACTATTACTACTACTACTATTACTACTACTACTACTATTACTACTACTACTATTACTACTACTACCACCACCACCACCAAGGTTAGCATAACTAATACTGCTACCAATTAATGTTAATTATATTATCACTACCTTATCTATACTCTCCTATCACATTCATGTATTTGAAGTGATCCAGGTGTCAATGTCTTCAGTAAAGGTGTCCTCAGGGTCTTCTTGTCCATTTCCCTCAAGGTGTCGCAGGCAGTCAGTTGCCTTTCTATTACAGATGTCGGAGGGGAAAGGAGCAAGGAGCGGGGTTCCTCATGGATCGACACTAAGACTAGTACTGTTTCTGGTATATGTGAAAGACATTCCAGTAGGGATAGACGGATGTATCCCTAGTTGTAGATAATCCAAAGCTAATGAGAAGAATAAAAGTCGATGTGGCTAGGGAAAGCGTACAGATGGACCTGGACAAGCTGCAAGAATGGCTACTCGAACTCAACCCCAGCAAATACAAGGTTATGAAAATTTGGGAAGGGGAAAAAACAATGGAAATTTAGTAAAGATTCAGGGAGGAAGAGGCTGTAAACCTCATTCAAGGAAGGAGACCTATGGGTGAGCATAATTGTACACACACACACACACACACACACACACACACACACGCACACACACACACACACACACACACACACACACACCTGCCTGTCCTGTTATTAGTGCTGGCAGCCTAGCCACCGTCTCTCAACACCTACCACCTAACCTTCCTTGCAAGGATCCTAATACTCATCTTTCTTAAACAAACTCAAATTTCACTGCACATTTTCATCACTAAAGCAATCACTCCTCAAACAAAGCATCAAAGAAAGGAGTATTCCTTTCTCCTTTATTCTCACGAGGGAATAAATTGAAGCCTAAGTTGGTGCCAAGGAAAGGCATTCGAACGCGGACTCGGGTGTGGTGCCATATCCCTGTTACAGCGGCCGCATCCGTATCCTGTGCACATGACTTTAATCTAAAGGGGGGTGAGGGAGGGTGAGGACGAATTTATTAACCTCTAACCTCTCAAAGGGTTCTTAATCCGAGGAACTGGAGCATCTGCCCTTCTCTTTATCTTCGATCAAATTGGATCAAACTCTTTTTTTTCCTTACGGATTTAGCGCTTCTCGTGAATTTACATAATGTGCGAAACGTCCAACAGGCTCAGGATGAAGGGCGAACGACGGTAAACAGACGATAATAGATGTCATAATGATAATAAACGGTAATTACATGCCAAGAACAATAAATAATAATGGTAATAATAATAATAATCATAATAATAATAATAATAATTCTGGTCCATCCGTTCCTACTGTTAGCTCACCTGTTGTTAGCCTGCCTTGTTACCACTGGCCCCCTCGTTGCTACTGTTGGGCCTCTTGTTTCTACTGTTGGGCCTCCCGTTGACACTTGGTTTGCCGTTGCCCACCAACACATTAAGACGATCGACCACCATAACAACAGGAAAATTGAATGAAATATCGCTTAACGCCTTACCTAGAAGGTTAGTGTCGTAGGCACTGCGGCTGCGGCAGCTGCGGGATGGGGGGCGAACAGATGCGGCAGCTGCGACAGAGGCGGTGGCGGCCGTGGTCTGATCTCCCTTCGCCTTTATTCGATCCTCATCACCTTGCAGGTACCTGGGTTGAACTTCAACAGCCATTTCGAATCAGTCCCGTCAGTGTGTGTGTGTGTGTGTGTGCGTGTGTGTGTGTGTGTGTGTGTGTGTGTGTGTGTGCATGTTATCACGAGTTCATTAGGCCAGGTGAGAGAAATTAACGCAGATTGGAGTAGGATTTCCTTTGTTGGTGTTGCCTAGTGTGGTGTGTCGTGGTTCCTGCCCCAGTGGTGCCTCCAAACACCTGTTATACTGCCTTACCAGTCATAACTTTTGTTACTCTCTCTTTCTCTCTCTCTCTCTCTCTCTCTCTCTCTCTCTCTCTCTCTCTCTCTCTCTCTCTCTCTCTCTCTCTCAAATAATGACTACAACCACACACACACACACACACACACACGGAAGGGATAGATTCAGAGGTGTCCCTGTTTACAGATGATGTAAAGCTAATGCGAAGAATTCACACCGATGAGGATCAGGTAGGACTACTAAGAAATCTGGACAGGCTGCAAGCCTGGTCCAGCAACTGGCTTCTGGAGTTTAACCCTACCAAGTGCAACGTCATGAAGATTAGGGAAGGTCAGAGAAGACCACAAACAGAGTACAGGCTACGGGGGGGGATTCAAAGACTGCAAACTTCACTCAAGGAAAAGGATCTTGGAGTGTGTATAATACCGAACACATCTCCTGAGGCACACATGAACCAAATAACTTTTGCAGCATACGGGCGCCTGGTAAACCTGAGAATATAGCCTTTCGACACCTTAGTAAGGAATCGTTCAAGACTCTGTACACCGTGTACGTCAGGCGCATATTGGAATATGCAGCACCAGTATGGAACCCACACTTGGTCAAACACGTCAATAAATTAGAGAAAGTGCAAAGGTTTGCAACAAGACTAGTCCCGGAGCTGAGGGGTATGTCCTACGAGGAGAGGTTAAGAGAAATCGACCTGACGACACTGGAGGACAGGACGGATGGGGAGGGGGAACATGATAACGATATATAAAATACTGAGAGGAATTGATAAGGTGGATAAGGACAGAATATTTCGGAGATGGAAAACAGCAACAAGGGTCAGAACTGGAAGTTGAAAACTTAGAAGAGTCATATGGATGTTAGGAAGTATTTCTTCAGTCATGGAGTTGTCAGGAAGTTGAATAGTCTGGAGAGTGATGTAGTGGAGGCAGGATTTATACATAGCTTTAAGAAGAGATACGGTAACGCTCATGGAGCAGGGAGAGAGTGGACCTAGTAGCGACCAGCGAAGAGGCGGGGCCAGGAGCTGAGAATCGACCCCTGCAACCACAAATAGATGAGTACACACACAGGGCCAGGAGCTGAGACTCGACCCGTGCAGCCACATAGAGGTGAGTGTTCACAGTACACTAGTCTTGCTTTGACTTGTCTTCCACGAGTCGCCTTGTGTGGGGGAGAGAGGGGAAAAGAGGGAAAAGGTAGGCTGTCAATAACCCCCACCACATCACCCCCTCCATTACCCCGCCTCCCTCTTCCCTACCACGAGACTCTGTTGCCATACCGATAACAGGTCAGCGTTATCGGTCGTTAAACCGTTATTTGTGAAGGTAGGGGAAATGAGGGAGGGGTGCTGTTAGGCCCTTCCCCTCCCTACTAACTACCCCCCCTCCACGCCACCACCTCGTATTATCAGCGGCCGATATCACAAATCACAAGCGGCGCACCTCGTGCGTGCTGATAACACCTCAGTGTTAACTCACAGCCGGAAATTCTACGTCCATTTATATTTGTATGTGAACTTTACCTGAAAAAAATCATTTTTCCTCCAAAATTTTTTGTATATATTTGTATATATTATATATATATATATATATATATATATATATATATATATATATATATATATATATATATATATATATATATATATATATATATATATATATGCAAGAAAACCACTATGAAAAAATAGAAGAATTCCATCTTGCATATTTTGATATCACCTGTTTACTGTGATCTTTTTGCATATATATATATATATATATATATATATATATATATATATATATATATATATATATATATATATATTGGAGGGAGGGGGTAAAAGAGGTTTTGTGTGCGAGGGCTTGGACTTCCAGCAAGCATGCGTGAGCGTATTTGATAAGAGTGAATGGAGACAAATGGTTTTTAATACTTGACGTGCTGTTGGAGTGTGAGCAAAGTAACATTTATGAAGGGATTCAGGGAAACCGGGAGGCCGGACTTGAGTCCTGGAGATGGGAAGTACAGTGTCTGCACTCTGAACGAGGGGTGTTAATGTTGCAGTTTTATAACTGTAGTGTAAAGCACCCCTCTGGCAAGACAGTGATGGAGTGAATGATGATGAAAGTTTTTCTTTTTCGGGCCACTCTGCCTTGGTGGGAATCTGAGGCGAGGTTGTGACCACCTGCCTCAGAGGGCTGTGACCCCCTGCCTCAGGGGGCTGTGACCCCTGCCTCAGGGGGCTGTGACCCCTGCCTCAGGGGGCTGTGACCCCCTTCCCTCCGGGGGCTGTGACCCCTGCCTCAGGGGGCTGTGACCCCTGCCTCAGGGGGCTGTAAGCACCTGCCTCAGGAGGCTGTAAGCACCTGCCTCAGGAGGCTGTAAGCACCTGCCTCAGGAGGCTGTAAGCACCTGCCTCAGGAGGCTGTAAGCACCTGCCTCAAGGGGCTGTAAGCACCTGCCTCAGGATACTGTAAGCACCTGCCTCAGGAGGCTGTAAGCACCTGCCTCAGGAGGCTGTAAGCACCTGCCTCAGGAGGATGTAAGCACCTGCCCCAGGAGACTGTAACTATCTACCTCAGGGGATCTGGAGGTGACAAGGGGAGTTCCAGTGTCTTAGAGTGGCAAAAGATTGTTGAACTGAGGGAAGTAGAGATTGAGAAACAGGGGAGACTGAGAGGAAGAGGAATTCCCCTCGTGAGTGTGGTGAACGGGGGAGGGAAGGGAAAGCCTCTCCCTCCACTCACCTCAGCTCTTAATTCTCCCCTTTCTTCTTTTCTTTTCTTCTTTATTTACCTTTATTCCCTTTTCTCTTCCACCTCAGTCTCCTCATATATCTTCTCCTCCTCCTCCTACTACTACTAGTATTACTACGACTACTATTACTACTATTACTATTAGTACTACTACTGCTGCTGTTGCTACTAGTACTACTACTACTACTACTACTACTACTAATAATAATAATAACAATAATAATAATACCTATAATAATAATAATAATAATAATAATAATAATAATAATAATAATAATACCAACAACACGAACAACAACAACAAGCACAATAACAACCACAAAGAACAAGCACCACCACCACCACCACCACCACCACCACCAGCACAACAACAACAGTGTAACAAGTACAGCACAACCACCACCATTAACATTATTGGTATTAACAGTGTTATTGTATGCTCCGTGACAGTGTTATTGTATGCTCCTTGACAGTGTTATTGTATGCTCCTTGACAGTGTTATTGTATGCTCCGTGACAGTGTTATTGTATGCTCCGTGACAGTGTTATTGTATGCTCCTTGACAGTGTTATTGTATGCTCCTTGACAGTGTTATTGTATGCTCCTTGACAGTGTTATTGTATGCTCCTTGACAGTGTTATTGTATGCTCCTTGACAGTGTTATTGTATGCTCCTTGACAGTGTTATTGTATGCTCCTTGACAGTGTTATTGTATGCTCCGTGACAGTGTTATTGTATGCTCCGTGACAGTGTTATTGTATGCTCCTTGACAGTGTTATTGTATGCTCCGTGACAGTGTTATTGTATGCTCCGTGACAGTGTTATTGTATGCTCCGTGACAGTGTTATTGTATGCTCCGTGACAGTGTTATTGTATGCTCCGTGACAGTGTTATTGTATGCTCCGTGACAGTGTTATTGTATGCTCCTTGACAGTGTTATTGTATGCTCCGTGACAGTGTTATTGTATGCTCCTTGACAGTGTTATTGTATGCTCCTGACAGTGTTATTGTATGCTCCGTGACAGTGTTATTGTATGCTCCGTGACAGTGTTATTGTATGCTCCGTGACAGTATTATTGTATGCTCCTTGACAGTGTTATTGTATGCTCCTTGACAGTGTTATTGTATTCTCCTTGACAGTGTTATTGTATGCTCCTTGACAGTGTTATTGTATGCTCCTTGACAGTGGCTGGCGTGTGCTACTTCCCAGTGGAGTACCAAGGCATTTTCGCTACTCAGTCCAGTATCTCCACTATCTCCGAGGGATCTCTACATCAGTACTCACAGGTACTTACTCACCTCTATAATAATAATAATAATAATAATAATAATAATAATAATAATAATAATAATAATAATAATAATAATAATAATTATAATACCATTGAGAGTCATAAAAACCGAATAAAAAGGCCAGGATCCTGAGGGGCCAGAAACCCCTTCTGAATAAATTTCCGAAAGGAAATTGAAGGAAATTTTAATGTTAGTATGTTTGTGTGTGAGTGTGGTACTGAGGAGAAGAAATAATTGATTGTGAGTACTATGAATGAGGAGCAGCTGTATATCGTAGCTCTAAGAGAAATACAAGTAGAGGGTGAGTGAGAATTTCAGTGGGTAGGAGTATATAGGGTTATAAACGGGCGTATTTGAGAAAGCTAGTGCTAAGGAAAGTGTGGTGGCGGTGGTAGTTGTAGTGAATGGTGAACTATGGTAGGAGAAGAGGGGGTCGCAAGGTGTTTACATTCAAGAATTATGTGGATAAGAATGAGGATGGGATGTGAGAAGTGGGTTATAGTAATTGTGGACCTGAAGAAGAGACGTGTGCGGAGATGCGAGAGAGAGAAAAAAAAATTTGGGATGTGTTAAGAGAATGTTTAGGGATTTTTGAATTAATTGAGAAAATAATTGTTGTGAAGCATGTAAATGCTAAAGTAGGAGAAACTGGTGTAGATGGTAACTGGTAAGATTAGAGTGTCTGGGGTAAATGATAAGGGGGCCTTTAATTGAACTATTTATGGAAAGAGGCTCGGTAATATGTAATGCGTATTTTAAGAAAAAGAGGATAAGTATATGAAATATGATGTAAGGCGTAATGACAGCAGTTTGTTGTACTGTGTATTAGTAGACAAAAAGTTGATGGGTAGACTTCTGGATATAAATGTTTGGGACAGATAGATTTGGGACAGATAGATCAGATCATTATTTAGTTGTAGCTACAGTGAGAATAAGAGGTAGATGGGTACAAGAAAAAATGTCATCAGTGGGTAAGAGAGAGATGAAAGATTACAAATCAATTAAATTAGATAGGGTAAGATATAAACAACTACGGAGGAAAAAATGGGCAAAAGATAATTCGGGTAATAGAAAGGAGGGTAGAAGATTGATGGGGGTTGATGAATGCAGTGTTACTGCGCAGGAGAAGTTTGTGGGCAGAGGAGGGTGGGTGCTGGAGGGAAGAACAACAACTGTTGGAATGATGAGGTGAAAGTGATGAGGGAGAAGAGTAAGCATATGAGACGTTTTTACAGTGAAGTGATATAAGGACGATGGAATATATGGAGAGTAAAAGAGAGGTTAAAAGAGTAAGAATTATAGAGGAATAAGCCTATTACGTACACCGGCTAAAATGTATGGTAGTTATTATTGAAAGAGTTAAGAGAAAGACAGGGAGAGAGGAAGAGTAGGGGAATGTAGGGCAAGTGTTTACACGGAAGTATATAAGTGAATAATATTTATATAATAGTAAGGAACATTTTTGTTGTATTTATGGATTTAGAAGAAGCAGTGAAGAGTTTTTTTTTTGTGGATAGTAAGGTTCAAGTTAGGGTTTATAAAAGAGAGGAGATTATTTTCATGTAAAAGTAGATCTTAGGCAAAAAAGTGTGATGTCACCATGGTTGTCTAACATATTTATAAAAAATAAAGGCAGTGAATGGGGAGAGGTGTGAGATTAAAAGATAACGAATTTGATACAAAGTGGGAGTTGTCACAGTTGCTTTTTGCCGATGACACGGTTCTTTTTGGTAGACGAATTTAGAAGGGCAAGTAAAAGAAGGAAATTAAAAGTGAACATAGAAATGAGCAAAGGTGATGAGAGTAGCAAAAAATTCTAGACAACGAAAAATTAGGTATAAAATTGGTGGGAGGGAAATATGGAAGAAGTAAGTGTTTCATATATTTGGGAGTGAAACTGTAGGCTAATGTGTCTGTGAAAGATAAGCTGGACCATAGAGATGACGAAGAATAAAAGTTGGGTGGTGCATTGAGACTTTTGTGTAGACAAAGAACTTTATCTATGGAGGCAAAAAGGTGAATGTTCCAGAGTATAGTGGTACTAATTCTATTATGTGAGTGTGAAGCATGAGTTTTAAATGTTACAGTGAGGAGGAGGCTGGTGGCATTACAGATATCGTGTTTGAGGGCTGTTGGTGGTGTAAATATGCATAGAAAACGGAGCTTGAAGATAAGGAGGTGGGAGGTTACCAAAAGTATTTGAAAATTAAGGTAGGATGGAGCAAAACTGGATGACTTAGAAGGTGTATAAATTTAGGGTGGGGGGGAGAAGGAGCAGTAGGGGTCGTCCTAGGAAATTTTGGAGGGAAGAGGTAAAAGGGGGTTTTGAATGCTAGGGGTTTGAACATCCAGTAGGCTTGTGTGAGCGCATTAGATAGGAGTGAGTTTGGGCAAGTGGTTTTTATGACTTAACGTGCTGTAGGAGTGTGAGCAAGGTAACAGTTATGGAGAGTCTTTGAAACCGGTTAGACGGACATGAGTCCTGGAGTTTAGAAGCACAGTGGCTGCAGCTCGGAGGGACATCCCAGCTGTGATATTAGCGCGCTTTTGGCAAGGCAGCGATTGAATGAGTGACGGTGAAAGTGTTTTCTATTTCTCCGGGTCATCCTTCCCTCGGCCCTCCATCCTACCCCCCCCCATCCCTCCCACACACTGACTAAACTGAGGATGTCTCGTGAAGGTGACCATCCTGCCGGACGCCATCCCTGTGTGGGGAGTATGTCACAAGAAGTTCAACAATAACGTCATCCTGCGGGACCCTACAGCAGGAGACGACTGCTTCAGATGCTTCCAGATCTCACTACATTCTCGCAACGTTATACAGGTAAGATAGATAGATAGATAGATAGATAGATAGATAGATAGAGAGAGAGAGAGAGAGAGAGAGAGAGAGAGAGAGAGAGAGAGAGAGAGAGAGAGAGAGATGAATAATGAACATGGTGATTGACTTGTCACAGAAGCGATAGCACTTCAATATATGTCCTAAGACGTGTGTGTGTGTGTGAGAGAGAGAGAGAGAGAGAGAGAGAGAGAGAGAGAGAGAGAGAGAGAGAGAGAGAGAGAGAGAGAGAGAGAGAGAAAGTTGAGTTACTTGAGAAATACCTTTTTTTTCTCGCTTTTCCTGTCGCGACATCATTTCCCAGAAGAGTAAATTTACATAAAAATTCTTTCATTCTTCTCTCTCTCTCTCTCTCTCTCTCTCTCTCTCTCTTCTCTCTCTCTCTCTCTCTCTCTCTCTCGACTATCTCAGTCTCCTTTATTAGTAATCTACCGCTTTTCTCTTCCACGGACACCCATGTACTCTCACACACACCCACATACTTTCACACACACGTATTCTCACATACATTCACATGATCTCACATACACTTATGTACCCTCGCATACACTCACATACACCCATGTGCTTTCACATACACCCACATACTCTCACATACACACACGTACTCTCCCTCCCAGGTACTAACTCTACCTCCCTGGTCTCCTACAGATCTACACAGAGGGTCTCAACAAGTGTTACTCTACTGAACTGGCTGCCCACCAGACCTGCCCGACTCTACACTCCGTCAAGACCAAGAGAGCCAGCGAAATTATGCTCTATAGTAGGTGTCAGAATTATGCTCTATAGTAGGTGTCAGAATTATGCTCTATAGTAGGTGTCAGAATTATGCTCTATAGTAGGTGTCAGAATTATGCTCTATAGTAGGTGTCAGAATTATGCTCTGTAGTAGGTGTCAGAATTATGCTCTGTAGTAGGTGTCAGAATTATGCTCTATAGTAGGTGTCAGAATTATGCTCTGTAGTAGGTGTCAGAATTATGCTCTATAGTAGGTGTCAGAATTATGCTCTATAGTAGGTGTCAGAATTATGCTCTGTAGTAGGTGTCAGAATTATGCTCTATAGTAGGTGTCAGAATTATGCTCTATAGTAGGAGTCAGAATTATGCTCTATAGTAGGTGTCAGAATTATGCTCTATAGTAGGTGTCAGAATTATGCTCTATAGTAGGTGTCAGAATTATGCTCTATAGTAGGTGTCAGAATTATGCTCTATAGTAGGTGTCAGAATTATGCTCTATAGTAGGTGTCAGAATTATGCTCTATAGTAGGTGTCAAAATTATGCTCTGTAGTAGGTGTCAGAATTATGCTCTGTAGTAGGTGTCAGAATTATGCTCTGTAGTAGGAGTCAGAATTATGCTCTATAGTAGGTGTCAGAATTTTATTCATATACGTACTGTTTTTTTTTTATTTCGTTTTTCATGTTTTTTTTTTTATTAAATTTTCAAATTTTTGCGATTTTTTCCATTTTTTTATATTTTGTGATTTATTTATTTTTTCTGATTTCATGATTTTTTTTTTCCATTTTTGTCATTTTTTCGATTTTTTAAATATATTTTTTTGTGTTTAATGAATTTTTTTTCATTTAATTTTTTATTGTGTTTTACGATTTTTTATTTATTAATTATCGCGATTATATATATATTTTTTTTCATTTAGTTTTTTATCTTTGTTATCTTTATTATCTTTATCTTTTTTCCTTATTTTTATTATATTTTTCTATTTTTTTGTGAGTATTATTTTATTTTTCTCTATGTCACTTTTTAATAAAATATTTTGTTTTTAATTTACTGAAATTTTCGTTCACTTTATTGTTAATAAAAAGTTGAATTAGTTATCCTTAAAAAAATTCTTTGGTAAATATTAGGAATTATTGAGTGACTGAAAGTGACGTAAGTAGCAGTGGAATGTGACTGAAAGTGACGTAAGTAGCAGTGGAATGTGACTGAAAGTGACGTAAGTAGCAGTGGAATGTGACTGAAAGTTACGTAAGTAGCAGTGGAATGTGACTGAAAGTGACGTAAGTAGCAGTAGAATGTGACTGAAAGTGACGTAAGTAGCACTGGAATGTGACTGAAAATGACGTAAGTAGCACTGGAATGTGACTGAAAGTGACGTAACAGCGGAATGTGATGTTAGTAACACCAAGTGCTTGAGTGGTGGAGTGTGTACTCACCTAGTTGTGGTTGCAGGGTCGAGCCATAGCTCCTGGCTATGTGTGTGTGTGTGTGTGTGTGTTGTCTTCCCTGCGCGTCTTAACAAACACGTGTCTTCCCGTCAGAGTCACGCAGCTTCACGCAAGACGGTCTGATCGACCGCGTCTTCTGCCCCATCAACGGACGTTTCCGCTTCACTTACGACGTCAACGACGGCACGGAGAGCTCCATCGAGTGCCCGGAAGCCACCTCCGAGCTCTCCAACTGCCCCAGGGGCTCTGAACTCCAGCTCAGGTCAGACCCAGCTTCTCGTTAACTCTACCTCCTCGTTAATTCCAGCTCCTCGTTAACTCTACCTCCTCGTTAATTCCAGCTCCTCGTTAACTCTACCTCCTCGTTAATTCTAGTTACAGAGTTAGTAATATAATTGTTAACTGAATCCTGAGATCATCGCTCCGGCTGCCAGGTCCCGGATCAGGTCCCAGACCAGGTCCCAGGGCAGGACCCAGACCAGGTCCCAGGGCAGGTCCCAGTGCAGGCCCATGGCAGATCCCAAACCAGGTCCCAGACCAGGTCCCAGTGCAGGTCCCAGACCAGGTCCCAGTGCAGGTCCCAGACCAGGTCTCAGACCAGGTCCCAGGGCAGATCCCAAACCAGGTCCCAGATCAGGTCCCAGACCAGGTCTCAGACCAGGTCCGAGGGCAGGTCCCAAACCAGGTGCCAGATCATGTCCCAGACTAGGCTTGACGGTGGGTGTCGCAAGTGAACATTTGCGACTCAGCCTGCAGGTACGACAGTCCCTCCTCCACCTTGCCACCTCACCTCCGCTGGAGGCTCCACCACCTCCTCTTTAGTGGAGTGTGGAGGAACTGCCTCCTGCACGATGGCCACGATATCACCCACAATGTTTCGCCCTCACAGTGGGCCCCTAATCGATAAACCCCAGTGTGTGCGAAACGACGTGTTTTATTTGGTGTCTTAGACTTTTATGTTACATTTTTATATAAGGCTTTTTATTTAAACGTTTTATATTTATATGACGTTTTATGTTTGTGTGACGGTTAATGTGACGCTTTATGTAGCGTTTTATGTGACGTTTTCAAGAGACTTTTATGTAACGTTTCATGAAAAGTTTTATGTGACGTTTAATGTAACGTTTTATGTGACGTTTAATGTCAAGTTTTATGTGACGTTTAGTGTAAAGTTTTAAGTGACGTTTAAAGAGACTTTTATGTAACGTTTCATGTAAAGTTTTATGTGACGTTTAATGTGGCATTTAAGGGAATGTTTTATGTGACGTTTAATGCAGTTTTCTTTTCTGACGTTTTACTTGTTTCACCAGACGTTTTTAACTAACGTTTTGCGTCTTGCTGGTTTCCTTCGGCAGGTTCCGTCGGTGTTCCTTCGGCGAGCTGAACATGGGACTGCGGTGCCTGGGAGACTGGGAGGGCCACGAGGGCCACAAGTACCTGGCACTGTGGGACCCAGCTGTCACTACTGACACTCAACCACGCTACCGCTGTGCTGTAAGTACACACACACACACAAACACACACACGTGTGTGTGTGTGTGTGTACTCACCTAAAAGTCTTCTGACAATTAGGTGAGTACACACACACATATACAAACACATATACATACATACACACACATATACACCCACATCCACACATGCATACATGTACACCCACATACACACACACATACACGGGACCAGGAGCTGTGAATCGACACCCTGAACCACATGTGGGCGAATACAATTATTTTTCCTTTGCCCCGTCTAATATTGTCTTTCATTCCTGTTTTTGCTTCCTCTTCTCTCCTGTTTTGGCTTTCTCTCCTCTTACTCTCTGTCTCTCTCTCTTCTCCTCTTTTATTTCTGCCTTCTCTTCCGTTTTCAATTAATTTCTCATCATGTTTTTTGGTATATTTTACTGTTGTTGTTGTTGTTCACTGTTATTGTTGGTGTCGACGACGGGGCTTCCTGGTGCTGAATGTGCTCTCTCTGGCTTCCATGTTGTTGCTGTGGTTGTCTTTGTTGCTGCTGTGGTTGTCTTTGTTGTTGCTGTGGTTGTCTTTACTGTTGCTGTGGTTGTCTTTGTTGATGCTGTGATTGTCTTGTTGCTGTGGTTGTCTTTGCTGTTGCTGTGGTTGTCTTTGCTGTTGCTGTGGTTGGTGTACTGTTGCGCTGTTATTTCCGTGACTTCCAGACTCTCAGGGTTGGAATTCCTGGTTGAGGTTCACACTCCATAACTGTGATGGTCACTCTTACAGTCTTGTGTACTAGTGTTCCTGTAGATACGAGGGTTGCTACTGTTGTTGCTGCTCTTACTATTACTATTACTAAGACTATTACTACTACTATTACTACCACTACTACTAACACTACTACTAATACTACTACTACTACTACTACTACTACTACTAATACTACTACTACTACTACTACTACTACTACTACTACTACTACTAATAATAATAATAATAATAATAATAATAATAATAATGATATCTGCCTCAGATGTACTCAGTGGAGTCTGCCACTGGTCGGGTCTTCGTCAGCTTCAGCATCGACGCCACCTGCACCAACCACCTGCACAGCCCCTGGGATGGGTACGAGGCCATGGTGCTGACGCCCCTTCCCCCGCCCACACCCCCGACCATCCTGCACACCACCGCCTGTGCCTTCCCCCGCTGGGCGCAGGGCTCCTGGCAACACCTGCAGGTCAGTCCCTCCGTTGTGTTCTTGCGAGTGTAAAGACGGAAATTCTGGACCCGAATGTCGCATTGCCGACAATGTTGAAGAGAAGCACAGGTTTCAGAACGCTTCGATATGTTAGAGCTTTACCATATTAGAGCTTTTTAGATAGAAACGTCCCCTCTTCCCACCCCCCAGTGTTTATTCATTGTGGTGACCCCACCGCTAGTGTGGCTCACTTGGGCGACAGTGTTCGTCCTAACTTTAAACCAGTATTGGACTGGGATCGATTATTGATGTATCGTTCTGCAATGGGACAGATTTTGTCACTGGCCCGCTGCCGTTCCTCCCCCTCCGTCCTTCTGTTCCATGCTCCCACCATCCCCCTGTTCAATCCTTCCTCCCTCCTTCCATCCCTCATGGGCATCTCTCTCTCCCTCAACACCAGATCGACGCCAAGGAGCTGTGGGTGCAGGATGACGGTGCTGACAAGAAGTACCAGACGCTGTGTCTCTCCCAGCACGCCCCGCACGGCGAGCGGTACGCCCTCTACTCCAAGACACAGTGGTACGTGCTTTCATCTGCGTTTCTCTGTACTCTAGTACCTTCTACATCCTGTACTCTAGTGCCTTGCACACCCTGTACTCTAGTGCCTTGCACGCTCTGTACTCTAATGCCTTGCACGCTCTGTACTCTGTACTCCCGATTTGTATGATCTTGCCATTATGGTTGGGCCTCGTGTTTGTCACTTTCCTTCCCTCTTTGCATTCCTTATATTAAATCCACATCGTCAGCAAACCTTTTTTTTTTTCTTTTCCCCTTCTTCCTGAATACACTGTTGAATACACTGTCGTGCAAACTGTGAAGACATCAACCTGGGTCCCCATTCTGCGGTGCCTGAAAGTTATGTTTTGTCTCCCACAGTGGGGACGAGGAGTTCAGCTGCATCTGGATCAAGAAGAGAGCTGTCAACGTCATTGAGTACCAGATGGGTGAGTGTTCAGCTCTTCATCTGATGGCGAATAAGACGCAGGTGCAACACTTGGGTATCTTTATTGCCGTAACCTTCGTCATAAGGATACAAACGAAGAAATAACATTGGAGGCAGTGGCAGTAGCAGTATTGAGATGGCCAGTGCCTGGGTCTTGGTGTTGCACATGTGTCTGGTTCGTCATCTTGTTAGCACTGTATGCCATCACTGAGGCAAGGACCTTCCCTCTTGCTCCTGGGAATGAGACAAGGACCTTCCCTCTTGCTCCTGGGAATGACTTACTCGTATAGTGCCAATGTATTTTTTTTTCTGACATACTCCCTTGAAGACGTGTAAGTCTTATGTTAGAAT
This sequence comes from Cherax destructor, assembly GCA_009830355.1. Classification (NCBI taxonomy): domain Eukaryota; kingdom Metazoa; phylum Arthropoda; class Malacostraca; order Decapoda; family Parastacidae; genus Cherax; species Cherax destructor. The sequence goes on along the minus strand of WNWK01004512.1, from coordinate 73,640 downwards.
ATAAATACAAGTATGTGAATAATACACTATGTGAGGTTCATGGCATTTCTAAGACAAGTCGTTTCGTCCACCAGCGACTTTATTTCCAGGTGGGCGAAACGTCTTTGCAATAGTATGCCAGGACTGCACACTGAGTCTGATCGACGTACCTTCTGAGATTCTTAGAAGAAATAAGTAAAGTTAAAGTTTGCTTTCACTAGAAAAAATAAGTTTGTTATTTCCGTGTTGTCAGGAACATCAGGGAGCAGAGTAATGCTTTTACTGTGTCTTCTATCCCTCAGTATAACACAGAAGTACTGCAGTAGGCCTACTGGCCTATTTTAGGAAGATTCCATTCAAATTCAACCTCTCCCAACCTTGTATTGTTCTAATCTATCTTTATTAGTTTAGAGAGAAATGGTATAAAACAGTCATGATAAAATCAATGGCAGTCGAAAACAGTGACCTGAAAAAGCTCACTGCGTGAGCGAAACGTTGTCAATAAAGGATCTCTCTGTTTTTATCATTTAATAGTTTGCATTGGTTTATGTAAGGCTTCTATTATCACTAGTTGTATTAATGATCAATTAAAATATGGTGACCCGGTATAATGCGACCTGTTCTCAATGAGGGATCATTAATAGCTTAACTAATCAGAGGCCTGACGGAGGATCGAGCCTCCATTTCGTGCTGAATTATATCCGTGGGTCAATAAGTATGGCCAGTGATTTGTCTGGACCAGGAGCCAGGCAGACGATACTAACCTCTTCCCGTGTTTGTTGCGTCGCCTTCCACAGCAGCCTACCCCAGCGCTCAGTACAACGCCTCCAGGGTGTGCTCCGACGATATGTTCCGTGGACAAGAGTGGTCAACGCAGGGACGTGAGTACAACACCTACTTCTTGTTTTCTAGATTAAGCCACAGAAAAGGCAAATTTTCTTCTTATTGTGTTATAGTATAAGTCAAAGAAAGGGCAAAAAATTTCCTCTTGTTATATTTTAGAAGCCAAGAAAGAGCTAGCTTTCTCAGACAATATTCAATACTACTCAAGGAATTAGCGCGACTGCTGAATGATAGCACTTAGCTGTGTATCAGTGGTATTCAATTCCAACCAGATGATGATCTAGACACATGTTCAACATGTGTATAGCTCTTGCCCTCCAGTGACTGTATAAATACATTACATGGACAAAATATTAAGACTAAAAAAAACATACAGAAGACAGTGGAAGATGAAAGAAAGAGCCAACTTTCTCTTGTTGTATTTTACAATAACTCACAGAAAGGGAATACTTTCACATTCATTGATGCAAGAGTGAAAATCATTTAAAGAACGAGTAATTCCATGAACACTGTATGTACACAGCTAACCCACAAGTTGGAAATGAAAAATAGACGACTTTTCGATTCTTGCTGCAACAGTCATCACGTCTACAGTGGTGATGGTAACGTCATCTAGTTTTTATTGGCAACTTGTGGGGTAGTTATGAATTGTTATAGTCGCTGTGTTGTTATTCTCCAGCGTCACCAGTTATCTATGTCAGACAAAGAGACAGCACACACATATAACCCGTACATAGGAGAGGGGAGCTTACGACGATGTTTCGGTCCGACTTGGACCATTTGCAATGTCAAACTAATGTGACTGTGCGGGTTATTTGTGTACTGTTCCCGTCACGATTCTTGAAGAGACATCCTAAATGAGTGGATGTCGAGAGTGTGGGGGAGGAACACAGTGGGGGAAGGACACAGTAGTGGGTAGTTATAGTGGTAGTTTGCCCAGAAAATGCCTGTTAAAAACACCCCAAAATAACCCCTCCCCATTCCCTATCTTCTTACCCCCATCCTCCTTACCCTGTGTTGCAGGTCTGGACCCGGAGAACCTATCAGGGTGCCCTATCACTGGGGAGTACACCGGGGTGATACCTGACGCCCAGGAGCTATGTGCTCGCCTCTCCTCCGTCTGTAGCGACCCCCAGCACATGCACTACACCGTCCATTCCTGCTTCAACCACAGCGAGATATATGAAGGTGAGTCTCGCTGCCTTGGTGTTAAAAGCAGTGGGAGTCCCTCCTTCAGGGGAGACCAGCAGCATCTCCCGTTGTAGGCAGCAACACCTCCTGCAGTAGGCAGCAGCACCTCTTGCAGTAGGCAGCAACACCTCCTGCAGTAGGAAGCAGCACCTGCTGCAGAAGGTAGCAGCACCTCCTACAGAGGGCAGCAGCACCTCGTCCTGCAGTAGGCAGCAGCACCTCCTGTAGTAGGCAGCAGCACCTCCTGCAGTAGGCAGCAGCACCTCCTGCAGTAGGAAACAGCACCTCCTCCTGCAGAAGGTGGCAGCACTCCTCCTGCGGGAAGTAACAGCAGCACCTCCTGCAGGAGGCAGCAGCACTTTCTCCTGCGGGAGACAACACTGTCGAGGAGGGAAGAACCTGAAGGCAAAACTGAAAATAAAAATTTTGGGGGAGGAACTGGACCTGATGAGAAATTAGGGATGGGGGGAGGGGGGTAATCAAGCGTGATCCGAGGAAGAGGAGGGTAGCTCCGATTCCTTGGATTAAAAGCCCCTTCCTGTGTAAAAAAAATATTTGGGACTGATTGAGAAATATTGTACTATTTTCTCGCAAAACAAATGTGAATATTGAATAGTAGCTGAAATTATTATAATAATTAAAATAACTACAGTTATTATTATTATTACAATTGTTATTATTACAATTATTATTATTATTATTATTATTATTATTAAGCTATTAGTATCATTCATAATGATAATGAAAATAATAATCATTATGAATGATCTAGATGGGCTTAACGATTCATATAATAATAATAATAATAATAATAATAATAATAATAATAATAATATTAATATGTAAATATTATTGTTTAATTCTTATTATTATTTTTTAAATTATTATGTTATGATGATGATGGTGGTAGGTGGTGGTGATGCGAAGGTGGTAGATGGTGGTAGTGGTGGCCACCTAGGCGCGGATGGTGAAAGCCGCAGGCGGCGCCGCCGCCGCCGCGGCGGTGGCGTGTACCGCGTGTGGGACCCCCGCGCCCTGTTGGGGGCCCGGGGCACGCGTCACGCGCCCATCACGCCCTCGCGGCCAAAGCTGTCTCGAGACGGCCCACCCCGCGGCGCGCGCGGCGCGAGCATGGCCATCGGGTGGGCCCAGTGCGCGTTTTCCCACGTCACCATCGGAGGCCGGCAGGCCTCGGCAGCGGGCAGACGCCACTACCGGGGCACCAACAGATCATTCTCCGCACAGCAGACAAGCATCCACCTACCCCAGCCGCAGCCCCGCACTACGCAGCCAGGCTCTCCTACTCAGCCCAGCAGAGCCCGACAGCACCTCTTCGCTCTGCCAGCACAAAGCAGTCTCCCTCCCACACCAGGCACCCTCCCTACTCCCAGACAGCAAATAGCACCTCCACCTCTCCGCAGACCCCTCACCTACTCCAGCACAGGACCCCCCTTCCCAGACAGCAGCAGCACCTAGACACAGCACCTCTTCCAGGCCTACCCTCAGCCCCAGCATCAGCAGCCTCCCACCCCAGCAACAGCACTCCACCTACTCCCCAGCACCAGCAGCAACAGTAGCACCCTCCACCTTGCTCCCCCAGCACCAGTAGCACCCTCCACCTTATTCCCCCAGTACCAACAGCACCCTCCACCTTACTCCCCCAGCACCAGCGGCAACAGCAGCACTCCCTTTCCAGGCCCCTTACTCCCCAGCACCCCCACCAGTAGCAGCACCTTAGCCTTACCCAGCGCGCAGTACGCTGCCACCAGCGTAGACCACGAGACAACCGCGCACCCCTCACTGACCCCAGAAACCAGTAGCACCCCACCATCCTAACAGCCCCCTCCCCTTCTCTCTCCTCGCCATCTCCTCTTACCTCTTCCTCCTCTGCATTGAACCTGACCTCCACTACTTGACCGAGCAATCACCTTAACAGCCACCACCAACAGCACTCCACCTATAACCAGCACGACCACCAACGAAGCTACCACCTCACACTTGACCACCCTAAACAGACACTCACCCTATACAGACCACCACCTAAAACCTACCACCCTATAACAGACATGACCACCCAGCAGCACACAGCAGACCACCCTACTCCCTCCAGACCATCGACCTCACCTATCACAGCACCACCTACGACCTCTCCCTTACTCCCAGCACCCAACAGCAACACTTTACCCCCGCACCAGACACCCCTCTACTCCAGACGAACAGCACACCCTTAACAGCACTCACCACCCTTACACCAGCAGACCCCCATACACCTCCACCTTACAGACACTCACCACTCATAACAGCACACACCACCTTAATCAGACACGACTCCCCTTACCCCGCCACATAACAGAACCTCCACCTTGCCTCCCTCATCAGAACCTACCTACCCTATAACAGCACTCCACCATAAAACCCCCAAAGACCAAAGCAGACACTATGAACCTCCACCTATACAGAACACTGACACCTATAAAAACTATCACCCATAACAAACACCCCCTAAAACCTACCCCATAACAGAACAGACCACCTTAAAACCTACTCCCTAACAGAACACGACACCATCCACTACTCGACCTCCACCTAACAGAACCGCCCCCATAACAGCGACAGCTGCCACCTTAACAGCACTCAAAGACCGACCACATAACAGAACACTGACCACCTAAACAGACACTACACCTAACAAACACTGACCACCTTAACAGAACACTGACACCATAACAAACACACCACCTATAACAGAACCTGACCCTTAAAAACCTGCCCTTAACAGAACCTGCCACCATAACAGAACACTGACCACCTTAACAGAACACTGACCACTCTATAACAGAACACTGACACCCTATAACAGAACACTGTCTATAACAGAACATGACACCCATAACAGAACACTGACCACCCTATAACAGAAACTGACCACCCTATAACAGAAACTGACCACTCTATAACAGAACACTGACCACCCTATAACAGAACACTGACCACCTATAACAGAACACTGACCACCTATAACAGAACACTGACCACCTATAACAGAAAACTGACCACCCTATAACAGAACACTCACCACCCTATAACAGAACACTGACCACCCTATAACAGAACACTGACCACCCTATAACAGAACACTGACCACCCTATAACAGAACACTGACCACCCTTAACAGAACACTGACCACCCTATAACAGAACACTGACCACTCTATAACAGAACACTGACCACCCTATAACAGAACACTGACCACTCTATAACAGAACACTGACCACCCTATAACAGAACACTGACCACCCTATAACAGAACACTGACCACCCTATAACAGAACACTGACCACCTTAACAGAACACTGACCACCTATAACAGAACACTGACCACCTATAACAGAACACTGACCACCCTATAACAGAACACTGACCCCCTATAACAGAACACTGACCACCCTATAACAGAACACTGACCACCCTAACAGAACACTGACCACTCTAACAGAACACTGACCACCTATAACAGAACACTGACCACCCTATAACAGAACACTGACCACCCTATAACAGAACACTGACCACCTCCTATAACAAAGTGTTACTGATCAGTGCTATCAGTTACAGTAAGGATGGTCAGTGCTCAGTCCTAGTTACAGTAAGGTTATGTCAGTGCTCAGTTATAAGTTACAAAGTTATGGTCAGTGTCAGTCTAAGTTACTAAGTTAACAAAAGGCACAATACCGTGACTGGAACAATACACACCACGCCATATATAAAAAAGAGAGAGCTTACGACGACGTTTCGGTCCGACTTGGACCATTTACAAAGTCACACTAACACATAAATACCCTTCTACCTGTCCTTTGTGTTAGTGTGACTTTGTAAATGGTCCAAGTCGGACCGAAACGTCGTCGAAAGCTCCTCTCTTTTTTTTATATATGTGCGGGTGTGTGTGTATTGTTCCAGTCACGGTATTGTGCCTTTTTTTTTGTTAACCTTACTGTAACTTAGACTGAGCACTGACCATAACCTTACTGTAACTTATAACTGAGCACTGACCATAACACTGTACTGCTAGCACGCTCCAGGACTGAGCACTGACATAACCTTACTGTAACTTAGGACTGAGCACTGACCATAACCTTACTGTAACTTAGGACTGAGCACTGACCATAACCTTACTGTAACTTAGGACTGAGCACTGACCATAACCTTACTGTAACTTAGGACTGAGCACTGACCATAACCTTACTGTAACTTAGGACTGAGCACTGACCATAACCTTACTGTAACTTAGGACTGAGCACTGACCATAACCTTAATACACCACTAGAATTATTATTATTATGTTTTTGTTGTTGTTGTTTACGTCGATAAAGTGCGATGCAATATAAAATTTCTTCATTTTTCGTATTTAAATGTTTTGTAATGAGTAATCCATCTGCCTGTAGTAGTAGTAGTAGTAGTAGCAGCAGTAGTAATAGCAGTTACTGTTGTTTTTGAATCCCGGTTTACTGCATGAACGACCACTTTGAGACTCTCGTGTGCTCTTAATGTCGTCTGAGTGTTTGTAAAAGTGTCGTTGATATGATAAATATAAAGGAAAGTAAGCGATATGTGAGCTTGTTGTGCCTCCCTACGCTGACACGCTACCGAAGGATGGTCCAAGACACGACACTCCTTACATGATGCTTGTATTGTTCTTTCATTGTGGTTATTTGGTGCTTGGTATGACGGGTCATGAAGATAAACACGTACATTACATTTATGGTGCGCCGGTATTGTCCCAGGCCGGGTCTTGTCCAGTTGATGACCCGGCAATACACACGTATGTCCCTCCCACTAACCTCCTCCGTCATGTCGTCGTCAGAGCGTGAGTACCGGTGTCTGGGACAGTGGTCAGAGGGAGGTGTGATGTACACTTACACTCACCGCCGCGACGTGGACACCTACGAGTGCTTCGCTGGCGTGGTAGTCAACACCAACGAGATCTTCATCATCGAGGCTGGCACCAGCTGTAAGAGGGGTCTGCAGCCCCTGGCCTACGGCATGAAGCTCGTCAGGCAGGGTTAGTACACCAGTGGGTTTTTTTCATTTTAAGGGGAATGATAGTGGGGCTCCAACCGAGGTCCGTAAATTGACAGTCCGACGCTCAGCCGTCTATTATAAATATAATTGGATAGTAATGATAGTAATAATGATCATAGTAATAATAATGATAGTAATAATGGGACTACAAGTGGGGGAAAAAAGGTTGGTAATAAAAGGAGGAAGATATAAGGATAGAGGTAAGGAAAACATAGTCAGTAGGATAGGTTTCATAGAGACGTGATTCATTGTTCTGACACTCAAGACTGAGGATGATGCTGTCACATTATTTTATGAATATCGTCATTATTACTATTATTATTACTATTACCATTATTACTTTCATCATTATTACTATAATTTTTATTACTATCATCATTATTACTATCATTATTATTACTATTACCATTATTACTCTCATTATTATTACTCTCATTATTATTACTCTCATTATTATTACTCTCATTATTATTACTCTCATTATTATTACTATCATTATTATTACTGTCATCATTATTATCATTATTGCTATTATTATTACTATCATTATTATTAATATCATCATTATTAATTACAAGTGTGTTCACCCTGCCAGCCCAGTCAGGTCAGATGTTTCTCTTGTGTCTCTGCAGCCACGTGTAGTGAGATAGAAGCCAGGTCATTGAACCCCCCGACCTCCCAGGAGGTGACCTCCCTGCCTCCCTGGTGGCCTCCCACCACCAAGAACACCTGGATCAAGAAGACTGTGACAACCAACACTCCCACCTGGAATAATGAGAGTGAGTAATACATGTTCGCGGGTGATGTACGTGTCCTGTACACGTATTCGTGTACACCTTCGATATTTTCTAGTGTATTCACTTATTGGTGTCAATGTTGACCATTCGCTTCTCGTTTTCTTCCGTCAGTTGCCCGAGCAGCTCACTCGAGCAGCACCAGAGGCTGCTCAGAACTGCTGTTGATGCTCACCCTCCTGCTGTTGGCTGCTTTGTGATCCTGCTCCCTGCTTGTGACGTCACTCACCTGCCCCCCCGCCCACTTACGTCTCATTGGCCATGGCTCTTGTTGACGTCACTCATCTGCCCCCGCCCACTTACGTCCCATTGGACAAGCTTCATGTGAACTCTTACGTCACGGGCGTCATCTACCACTCATCTCGCATGCCAGCCGTGACGTCATCCTCATCAACCAATGACTGAAGAAGAAACTATTACGTCATTGAAGGTCACCAATCACATTGTTTCTAGATATATTATCAGAGATTATTATTATTATTATTATTATTATTATTATTATTATTATTATTATTATTCACTGGAAAACGCTAAACCCGCATGGGTGATGCAGCGCCTGGGGAAGTGGAGGTAATCAAGTTTATTATAATGGTAGTAGGGTAGTTCGGATCCCTTGGATCAAGAGCCCTGGAGCAGCATCAAGACGGCCATTTTGAAGGGCAGGGCTTACCCTAGTATAAGACTTTATTACCAACAGTATTTCTCGGTGTTCTTGGTTGCTTCACATGATGCAGTCGAGTCACCTTGCTTCACAAGACGCAATCATTTTTGCCTCACAAAAGGCAGTCAGTCATCTTGCTTCACATGACGCAGTCAAATCATCTTGCGTCACATGACGCCATCTCTGGTATCTAGTTTCCCGCGCTGGTGTGCGGCTCCTCTTGCTTCTAGTCAGTCTTCTCATCCGTATGTACATAATATCCGGAGTTCATAGTATCCAGAGTTTTAATATCTGAAGTTCGTAATAGCCGGAGTTGGTACTGTTAGTAATTTTTGAGAATTTCCCCAAAATTTGTGAATTTCCTCAAAAAATTGTGAATTTCCCCTCCAAATTTGGTGGATTTTCCCCAAATTTTCCTGAATTTTCCCAAAATGACGACCAGCTTCCCCAAAAACCCATTTTTGAGTGATAAATTCTGACTTAGCGTTCACGTATGCATTCACTTTTATTTTCATTCCAGAATTGATCGTACAGGTCCATTAATGAACGCAGTGTCTTTAATTTTCACTCAGATTCATCATCTCTGTTTTCATTTATCAAAATTTTTAATTGTGGAATGAACGAAGTAAAATGGAAACAAGAAGATATTGAGAAGAATGTTGAAATATTGAAGTTTTTCTGCTAAGGTCCTCTTCAGTAGACTGTAGAGCAGCGTCCACAATGCCAAGCCGGAACATGCAAAACTCTTCGTATCAGTCGCTGTAAGCGACGTACGTCAGGAATGGACGTACGTCAGAAATGGACGTACGTTGCTTACTTAATTCACTACTATTCTTCATCTCCCCCACTGTGTATAATAAGTTCATAATAAATGTATATCATATGTATATTATATGTATATTATGTGTATATTAAATGTATATTATGTAATAAAGTGCACCGCTGCAGTGTGCTTCTCTCCTAGTATTTTTTTGTTATTTAATAAGAAAATGTGAATGAACACAAATGTGTATGTTCACAAATGTGTATGAACACAAATGTGTATGTTCACAAATGTGTATGAACACAAATGTGTATGTTCACAGATGTGTATGTCCGCAGATGTGTATGTTCATAAATGTGTATGAACACAAATGTGTATGTTCACAAATGTGTATGTTCACAAATGTGTATGAACACAAATGTGTATGTTCATAAATGTGTATGAACACAAATGTGTATGTTCACAAATGTGTATGAACACAAATGTGTATGTTCACAGATGTGTATGTCCGCAGATGTGTATGTTAACAGATGTGCATGTTCACAGATGTGCATGTTCACAGATGTGCATGTTCACAGATGTGCATGTTCACAGATGTGTATGTTCACAGATGTGCATGTTCACAGATGTGCATGTTCACAGATGTGCATGTTCATAGATGTGTATGTTCACAGATGTGCATGTTCACAGATGTGTATGTTCACAGATGTGCATGTTCATAGATGTGTATGCTCACAGATGTGTATGTTCACAGATGTGTATGTTCACAGATGTGTATGTTCATAGATGTGTACACAGATGTGTATGTTCATAGATGTGTATGTTCACAGATGTGTATGTTCACAGATGTATATGTTCATAGATGTGTATGTTCACAGATGTGTATGTTCACAGATGTGTATGTTCACAGATGTGTATGTTCACAGATGTGTATGTTCACAGATGTGTATGTTCACAGATGTGTATGTTCACAGATGTGTATGTTCACAGATGTGTATGTTCACAAGATACAGTATTGTTTCCCCCTTAAAAAGAAGCCAAATCATGTTGTACTTTCTCAGTTCAGTGTTGCGACGCTGTGTTGAGTTGCGACGCTGTGTTGAGTTGCGACGCTGTGTTGAGTTGCGACGCTGTGTTGAGTTGTGACGCTCAGTGTTGAGTTGCGATGCTCAGTGTTGAGTTGTGACGCTCAGTGTTGAGTTGTGACGCTCAGTGTTGAGTTGTGACGCTCAGTGTCGAGTTGCGACGCTCAGTATTGAATTGCGACGCTCAGTGTTCAGTTGCGACGCTCAGTTTTGAGTTGTGACGCTCAGCGTTGAATTGCGACGCTCAGTATTGAATTGCGACGCTCAGTGTTGAGTTGCGACGCTCATCGTTGAATTGCAACGCTCAGTATTGAATTGCGACGCTCAGTGTTGAGTTGCGACGCTCAGTGTTGCATTATTCCATATTAACTTATACTGACGTATAGGTTCTAGTCACTATTCATTGTACAGTGTGCATCTGTGTGTGTGTGTGTGTGTGTGTGTGTGTGCATCTGTGTGTGTGTGTGTGTTAGTTAGTTACCATTTTGTCCTAGGCACATGTCAATTAGACACTAGGCCTGTTGTATATGTGTGTGTGTATGTGCATGTAAGGAAACACTTGAAGTTTCTGCCTCACGGTTGAACTGGCCTCCGTGTAGCTATCATGATACTTATACTGCACCAGGTCTGTGTGTGTGTGTGTGTGTGCATCTGTGTGTGTGTGTGTGTGTGTGTGGGGCATCTGTGTGTGTGTGTGCATCTGTGTGTGTGTGTTGTGTGTGTGTGTGTGCATCTGTGTGTGTGTGTGTGCATGTGTGTGTGTGTGTGTTGTGTGTGTGTGTGTGTGTGTGTGTGTGCATCTGTGTGTGTGTGTGTGTGCATCTGTGTGTGTGTGTGTGCATCTGTGTGTTGTGTGTGTGTGTGTGCATCTGTGTGTGTGTGTGTGTGCATCTGTGTGTGTGTGTGTGTGTTACATTGTGTGGTGTGTTTGTGTGTTGTATCTTGTGTGTGAGTGTGTGTGTGTGGACATCGTGTTTGCGTGTGGCCTGTGGTGCGGGTGTCTGAAGTGTGTGTGCGTGTGTGTGTGTGCGTGTGTGTGTGCGTGTGCGTGAGTGTGTGTGTATGTGCATGTGCATCTGTGTGCGTGTGTGTGTGTGCGTGTGTGTGTGTGTGCGTGTACTCACCTAATTGTACTCACCTAATTGTGGTTGCAGGGGTCGAGACTCAGCTCCTGGCCCCGCCTCTTCGCTGTCTGCTACTGGGTCTCTGCTCTCCCTGCTCCATGAGCTTTATCATACCTTGTCTTAAAACTATGTATGGTTCCTGCCTCCACTATATCTTTCTCTAGTCCATTCCACTTCCTGACTACTCTGTGGCTGAAGAAATGTTTCCTGACATCCCTTTGACTCATCTGAGTCTTCAGCTTCCAGTTGTGTCCCCTTGTTTCTGTGTTCCCTCTCTGAAACAACCTGTCACTATCTACCTTGTCAATTCCCCGCAGTATTTTGTATGTCGTTATCATGTCTCCTCTGACCCTTCTTTCCTCCAGTGTTGTTAGTCCTATTTCCCTCAATCTTTCTTCATAAGACAGACCCCTGAGTTGTGGAACTAACGTGTGTGTGCGTGTGTGTGTGTGCGTGTGTGTGTGTGCGTGTGTGTGCGTGTGCGTGTACATAAGATCTGTCACACTACATTATTGTATATACACTCTGACCTTTATGTCTTACTGAATCGTTGTTACGGAATATTGCATGAGAATATAATATTACTGTTGTGTACTGTAGTTGTATAATACAATGTTCAGTGAGGCGAAATTTATGCTGTTGTATTATTGTTGCGATTGTATGGTAAACCAGTATACGAGACCATAGGTATACTGATTGTATGATGTATGTGTGAAGCAGACAATACCTCAGCTCAAACTATTGTATCGTGAAAAAATGCATCATATGTATCACATGAACGACGTGAAACATGCACGTGTATATGTATCACGTCTAAGTGAATATATCACTTATATAAGTATCACGTCTTAATGAAAATAAATGCTTAAGAATTATTGGGAGTTACTCTTTTATTTATGAAAATTTTCCACATTTCCATATTATTATATATATATATATATATATATATATATATATATATATAATATATATATATATATATATATATATATATATATATATATATATATATATATTTTAGTACAAAAGATTTAAGAGATACATTGTTGATATAAAGATGGCATATACAGTACACGAGGTGTGAGAGATACATGTCTAGTACATATTGTTACATGTTTGTCACTGATTATAATGCGAAAATCTCATCCAGCTCCTCCGAGCTGGGGCGCGTGCCCAGAATACAGCATGCATTACCCCTCTGAACAGCAGCGCTGAGTCGCTGGAACAGAAAACTAGCTATAATCTCAGTAACAACACTGCGACTAGCCAAGGATTCGAACCCATGCTGCTTTGGCCCGTCTCATGGTGAGCGAAAACACAAGACATGGTTACAGTAATATAAAATACTGCTCGTTGGGCTAATATGCCAAACAGGGAGGATAATGAAATTAGCTCAGAGGCATCCACACCACCGTATGTCCTCGGATGACGGTAAAACACCTAGCTTGGCTGGGTGCGTCATTCTTGTAGGATTGTGTGGCCCTGTGGGTTAGAACGTCATGTGTTTTCGCTCACCATGAGGCGGGCCAAAGCAGCATGGGTTCAAATACTTGGCTAGTCGCAGTGTTGTTATTGATCAATACCAAGATGCCTCAAAAGCTGGGCAGCTTTGCACCTGTGGCCGAGTGGTCTAGAGCGCCACTTGGGGAACCTTGCCAGACTTTCCTGACGTGGTTTCGAATCCTGCTGACTGCGATCTTTCTCTGTGTATATCTCCGCTTGTTTCTGGGTGGTGCAGAAATTCTCTTATATTCTCTCTCTCTCTCATATTCTCACTCTCACATTCTCTCTCTCTCTCACATTCTCTCTCTCTCACATTCTCTCTCTCTCTATTCTTTTATCCTCTTCATTCCTGCACTCAACATTCTTCCATCTCTTTCTTCACTCCGTTGCTTCACACCTTATCTATTGCATCTCCCTTTCTCCCTCCCTCCCTCCCAGGCTCATAAACCTCCCTCCGCCCTCCAATTTACCTCAGTAACATTAGCTGGACACCAGCGGAGACCGGAGCACGGAGCTCAACTGACCGGTGCTCAGATCTCAGCTGACCGGTGCATGGAGCTCAACTGACCTGTGCACGGAGCTCAAATGACTGGTGCACGGAGCTCAACTCACCGGAGCACGTCTCTGTCTATACTGCGGTAAAAACCACTATAATAACTCCGAGAAGGTCAGATCAGATTACTTTCCCGTCCGTCCTGCGGTAAGAACTGAAGAGCGGCATCTACTGTTGGCAGGGAAATTATCGTATTTTTTCCCCTACAGAGTTGTTGACACTGACTATTGTTTTCTCTATATGGATAGTCAGAGTTAGACTATGCTGATAGTTTATATATGAGGGTGTGAAGGTAGTTTGGGTGGGTTAATTGTGTTTAAATCCTATCTATTACACGAGGGTCATTAGGGCTGCATGTCACCTGTTCACCACTAGTTAGGAATACTTTAATCCCTTAAATAGGGGTAATCCCTAAAATAGGGTTAATCCCTATTTTAAGGATTAACCCGGTGTGTATACACACTAAGAGACATACACCTCTCGGTGTATATATTCTGTGTAGGTTATGTGTATAGGCTGTATACGTGTGTGTGTGAGGGAGATTATGGACGGTGTCTACCTCCAAAAAGCTTGTATGAGCGTGTTTAGATCGGAGTAAGTGGATATAGGTTTTTTTTTTGTGGGTGAATGGGAGGGATTTGACGTGCTGTTAGAGTGTAAGCAGGGTAGCATTTATGAAGAGATTTAGGCAAACCGGTTAGCAGAGCTTGAATTTCTGAGGTGGGAAGTAGAGTGCCTGCACTCTGTGGGATGGATGGAAGGTGGGAAGTAGAGTGCCTGCACTCTGTGGGACGGTGGGAAGTAGAGTGCCTGCACTCTGTGGGACGGTGGGAAGTAGAGTGCCTGCACTCTGTGGGATGGATGGAAGGTGGGAAGTAGAGTGCCTGCACTCTGTGGGACGGATGGAAGGTGGGAAGTAGAGTGCATGCACTCGGTGGGAAGTAGAGTGCCTGCACTCTGTGGGATGGATAGAAGGTGGGAAGTAGAGTGCCTGCACTCTGTGGGACGGTGGGAAGTAGAGTGCCTGCACTCTGTGGGATGGATGGAAGGTGGGAAGTAGAGTGCCTGCACTCTGTGGGACGGATGGAAGGTGGGAAGTAGAGTGCCTGCACTCTGTGGGATGGATGGAAGGTGGGAAGTAGAGTGCCTGCACTCTGTGGGATGGATAGAAGGTGGGAAGTAGAGTGCCTGCACTCTGTGGGACGGATGGAAGGTGGGAAGTAGAGTGCCTGCACTCTGTGGGATGGATGGAAGGTGGGAAGTAGAGTGCCTGCACTCTTAGGGTGTCAGCATTCCTAAAAAAAAAAAAAACTTTGGAGAGAATGATGGTGAAAGTGTTTCTTTCCTCGCCAATATTAATATATATATAATATATATATTTATATGATTTAAGGAAATTTAGATAAGAATTATAATGATTTGAAATTAAGATGATTAGAATAGTGATAATTCAATGGCAGATAATGACAGTATGAAGAGGCAAATCAGTTCAGAAATAGATAGATATAATATAGATAAAGGGGAGTGGAGAGGAAATTCAGAAGAGGAAAAGATAACTAAACAGCTTTGCTGAGGTTGGATAACAGCTGAGCTGAGGTTGGATAACAGCTGTGCTGAGGTAAGATAACAGCTGTGATGAGGTGACCTGGGGTAAGGCAACAGCTGAGCTGAGGTAAGATAACAGCTGTGATGAGGTGACCTGGGGTAAGGCAACAGCTGAACTGAGGTAAGATAACAGCTGTGATGAGGTGACCTGGGGTAAGGCAACAGCTGAGCTGAGGTTGGATAACAGCTGTGCTGAGGTAAGATAACAGCTGTGCTGAGGTGACCTGGGGTAAGGCAACAGCTGAACTGAGGTAAGATAACAGCTTTGATGAGGTGACCTGGGGTAAGATAACAGCTGAGCTGAGGTAAGATAACAGCTGTGCTGAGGTGACCTGGGGTAAGGCAACAGCTGAGATGAGGTAAGATAACAGCTGTGATGAGGTGACCTGGGGTAAGATAACAGCTGAGCTGATGTAAGATAACAGCTGTGCTGAGGTGACCTGGGGTAAGGCAACAGCTGAGATGAGACTACAGGTGATTTAAGATAACAAATGAGAAGAAAGAGGAAGAAGAAACAGCAGAGAGCAAGGAAGAGAAAAATAACAAGGAAGAAGAGCAGCAGGAAGTGAAACTGAGAGACTAACACGAAAGACTGGAAGAGGAGCAGCAGAAGAAGAAAAGGGGACAGAGGAGGAGGAGAAACAAGAGGACGAAAATAATATTGAGGTGAGTCAGGTTCAGTAATTATAAAACACCCGAATCAGGTGTTTTGAGATGAACCTCGTTGAGACATCTGAGGTTATTAAGCTAGCCAGGTCATGCAGGGGAGAGGCTAGGTCATAAGAGGTCAACGAAGGTCAAAGGAGGTCAGAGGACGTCAACAAACGCGAGAAGAGGTCTTCTCTAAGTCTAATATATATATATATATATATATATATATATATATATATATATATATATATATATATATATATATATATATATATATATATAGTATATATATATAGTATATATATATATATATATATATATATATATAGTATATATATATATATATATATATATATATATATATATATATATATATATATATATATATATATATATATATATATATATATATATATATATATATATAATATATATATATATATATATATATATATATATATATATATATATATATATATATATATATATATATATATATGTATATATATATATATATATGTCTGATCCGAAGCTGTTGTATAGCCACATCAGGAGGAAAACAACAGTCAAGGACCAGGTAATCAGGCTGAGGAAGGAAGGTGGGGAGTTCACAAGAAACGACCAAGAGGTATGTGAGGAGCTCAACATGAGATTTAAAGAAGTATTTACACAGGAGACAGTAAGGACTCCAGGAAGTCGGAATAGGGAGGTACACCAACAAGGGATACAACAAGTGCTGGATGAAATACACACAACCGAGGAGGTGAAGAAGCTGCTATGTGAACTCGACACCTCAAAGGTGATGGGACCGGACATCTCTCCGTGGGTCCTTAGAGAGGGAGCAGAGACGCTGTGTGTGCCACTAACAAAAATCTTCAACACATCCATTGAAACTGGGCAACTACCTGAGGTATGGAAGATGGCAAATGTAGTCCCAATTTTTATGAAAGGAGACAGACACAAGGCATTAAACTACAGACCTGTGTCACTGACGTGTATAGTATGCAAAGTCATGGGAAGATTATATTAATGTTGGTAGAATTACCGACAATATGTTAGGTAAAAGGACACAAGTGCAACTAATGACATTTTATTGTGGCAACGTTTCGCTCTCCAGGAGCTTTATCAAGCTTGAGAGCGATCAGTGAAGAGATGGGGCCAGGAGCTGTGAATCGACCCCTGCAACCACAAATAGGTGAGTACAAATAAGTGAGTACACCAGTCATCCGGCCGGCACTATTTTCCACCATCCTCCGTCTATTCACCTCACGTATCTGAATATACAACATCCGTACCCTGGGCATTCTTCCTCCCCCTTTCCCTTCCCTCCCCTTTTAACCGGCCGCCCAGGCAATCCATTCTATGTTCATAATCCGTTCTTATAGACCCTTCAACCGGATTTTTTCCCCCATGGATAGAAAATCCGGTTTCCCGGTAAATAGCAGTCCCACTAACCACATTATTTTCTCTTAATCGGATCCCCGAATAACCGGATTACGTATAATCCCTTAATACTTCCCCAGAATACCTGTTCCGTCAGGTAATTTTTAATATTTATAATGGAATTGCCGACTAATCTGTTTAATAATCCATATGATAATCTATATTATCATCCATATCATCATCTGTACTCATTAAAATATTAATTTATCTTTATTTTCTTAATTTGCGAAGGATATATTATTATTATTATTATTATTATTATTATTATTATTATTGATATTATTATTATTAGTGCTATTTTTATTATTATTATTATTATTATTAGTGGTATTATTATTATAGTTATTATTATTATTATTATTATTATTATTATTATTATTATAATATTACTTTTATTATTATTAGTATTACTTTTATTGTTATTATTATTATTATTATTATTATTATTATTATTACTTTTATTTTTATAATTATTATTATTATTATTATTATTATTGCGTATTATAATTAGTCATTAGTATTTATGATTTTGATGACCTTTCGTGAGTTAGAAAAACTAGATGTGTTAAGGTTGCTATTCAATCCTAGGAAGGTATTCTTGTATCCCATAACCACAGCTCTCTCTAACCTCAATGATCCTAGCAAGGTATCCCTGTATCCCAAAACCTTAGCCTCCTTAAACCTCAACGATCCTAGCAAGGTATCCCTGTTTTCCACAACCCCAGCTCTCTCATGAATCCTAATCTCCCTCCCTGCCATCTTCCCCCTCCCCATCATCATCTCCTCCCCCATCATCTTCCCCTCCCCCACAACCTACCTCCACTACCCTACCCATTTCCTTCACATACAAAATTCCACCATCACTCCGGTCCTCCCTTCCCCCCTCACTCAAAAAAATCTCACTTAACCCCTCTTCCTCAACCCCCTTCCCCTCCCTTATCCCCTCTTCCCTCCCTTACCCCCCTCTTTTCCTCCCAAGCTCCACTGCCTCGCAAGGATAAGATCACCACCGTCTCGGTAATTATCAGTTATCAGTAATTCCGAGAGAATTATCTCTCCTTAGACACCAACCCAGGTGCTTGACGTGCAATAATTTGCTCTTGCGTGACCCGGAATTAACACGCGTAAACACATGCACTCCTGCGTGACCCGGAATTAGCATACGTAAACATATGCGCTATTGCGTGACCCGGAATTAACACTCGTAAACAAACTTAGCACTTCACCTGAATACAGTTTTCTTGTGAAGGAATTATATAAACAATAATTATCAGTTATCAATTATCAGTTATAGATTATTGATTATCAATGATCAGTTATCAGTTTTCAATTATCGGTTATTGATTATCAATTATCAGTTATCGGTTATTAGTTATCAATTACAAGTTATCAATTATCGGTTATCAGTTATCGATTATCGGTTATCGATTATCAATTATCGGTTATCAGTTATCAATTATCAGTTATCAATTATCAGTTATCAATTATCAGTTATCAATTATCAGTTATCAATTATCAGTTATCAATTATCAGTTATCAATTATCAGTTATCAATTATCTGGTACAGGTACATTGTTGATGTCTTCACCATCTGGGACGACAGATGGTGCAGCTTTGACACATTCTTTGAGAATCTTAATCATCTTGTTTCCTCTATACAGTTCAAAGTTGAAGGGGAAACAAACAATGAACTTCCATTCCTTGATGTTCTCATCACCAGAAATACCGATCAGGTTGAATTCTCAGTTTACATGAAGCCAACTCACACTGCTGCCATCTATGTTCACTTCTAGTCACCATTCCATGCAGATTAAGAAGAGCATCATCTCAAGCCTGTTCTTACGGGCACTCAGGATATGCAGCCCCCTCAAGGTTGGACCATGAAAGAGAAATGTTTAGAAAACAGTTCTCCAGATTAGGATTCACTGACTGGTTTATTAAACAAGGATAAAAGAAAGCAAACATTTTCTATTACAAAATCTCAGTTCACAAAAACACAACCCCCATCCAGCAAGTCTCAACTCACGGCACAATACCACGATGGTACATTCAATCGTCTCAACAAAGTGATCAACATAATCACGTTCTATCCCAACAAACTAGGGAATCTCTCTTCCAAGAAACACAACCATTTAGCTACGCAAGACACACCAGGAGTTTACCAGATACCAAATAAAGACTGGAACTAAGCATACATAGGGCAGACAGGCCGAACACTACAAGGATCATTGAACACCAGAAGGCAATACGCTATGCACAGGATAATTCAGCCATTTTTCAACATGTCAGCATCAACAATCACAATATTCATTGGGAAGCTGGCGCCATCAAAAACAAATCACCCTGCAGCTACAAACGCAAAATCATAGAATCTGCCCTCATAGCTACCACTACCAATTTCAACATCTCACAGGAACAATGGAAACCAGACGTCATTTCAAAATTCGCCCTCAAGAAATACATACCAGCACCCAGTCTAACACAGAACTCCACCACAACATCAGCAAGTACATAGCACAAAGAAACTCCCTACCCAGATTTTTAGCTTCACGTCTCGAGACCTGTCCTCTCACCCACCTACCGTTTGACACGTCGTCCCCACTCACGTGTCGTCCCCAATCACGTGTCGTCCCCACTCACATGTCCCCACTCACATGTCGTCCCCACTCACATGTCGTCCCCACTCACATGTCGTCCCCACTCACGTGTACGGGGTAAGGTGTAACCTTCCCTATATATTCTTCACATTTCAATTATGTATCTGCTGAAGAGGACCCCAGAAGCGGATCAAAATATACAGATCAATTAATCTTCCGTGTTTCTGTCTTCACATGGGTTATTATTGAGCATTAACAAGTGTTCAATACACTTTAGTTATTCATATACAGGATGACCAGGAAATGAAGAAATACTTTCACCATCACTCACTCCATCACTGTCTTGCCAGAGGTGCATCGATACTACAGTTTAGATGCCCCACCAAGCTGCAGCCTCCCCCATACCCCCAACCCCTCCTCTAGAGTGCAGACACTGCACTTCTCACCTCCAGGACTCATGTCCGGCTAACCGGTTTTCCTGAATCCTACGGCACGTTGAGTCATAAAAACCGCTTGCTTACACTCCTGTCTAACACACTCGTACACACGTCTGCTGGATGTGCAAGCCCTCTCGCATACAAAACCTTCTTTACCCCCTCCCTCCAACCTTTTCAAGGGTGACCCCTTCCCCGCCTTCCCTCCAGTACAGATTTATACACCCTTAAAGTCGTAGTTGTTTTAATAACTCAGTAATGACGATTGTTTTAACAACTCAATAATGATGATTGTTTTAACAACTCAATAATGATCATTGTTTTAATAACTCAATAATGATGATTGTTTTAACAACTCAATAATGATCATTGTTTTAATAACTCAAGTGATAACATCTCGTTAAAAATTATGCTTAGTTTTACCTTTTATTTTCGTTCAATGAGACGAAGAAAAAGAAAAGATGAAATCAGGACGTAGAAAAATGACAACGAATCAAACACGCACTTAGCCCCCCTTCCTATATTTTTTCTTTATTTATCGTTCAAGAAGGCGAATGAAAACGAGAAAATCAGTTTGAAGCAATGGACAAATCGCGACTCGATAAGACATATCCGGAAAATTTCAAGGCCTCCAACTAGTTTTTAAACAATGACTGTGTTTATGAGTGCCTCTATCTAAATTAATTTGAATAATTACTTACTTGGCGAGGAATAATGTTGTGTGGTGGGGGTGGGGGTGGGTGGTGGTGGTGGTGGTGGTGGTGGTGGTGGGGGTGATGGGTGAGGGGTAGTAACGAAGTCTGAGGCCGTTATTAACACTGAGTAACGAGTCTGGGCTTTCTTGGTGTCACAATTATCAACTTCCGGCACGGGCAAAAACAGTGGCAGATGAAGGATGAGGCTGGTTGACACTAACGCCGCCACCGTCACTGCCGCCGCCGCCGCCGCTACTGTCGTCGCTGCTACTGTCGTCGCTGCTACTGTCGTCGCTGCTACTGTCGTCGCTGCTACTGTCATCGCTGCTACTGTCGTCGCTGCTACTGTCGTCGCCGCTACTGTCGTCGCTGCTACTGTCGTCGCTGCTACTGTCGTCGCTGCTACTGTCGTCGCTGCTACTGTCGTCGCTGCTACTGTCGTCGCTGCTACTGTCGTCGCTGCTACTGTCGTCGCTGCTACTGCCGTTACCTGATTTCTGAAACTCTTGCTAAGCATGAGTCCTGCCTGACAACATCAGCCACGTGTACAACCTGACAACATCAGCCACGTGTACAACCTGACAACATCAGCCACGTGTACAACCTGACAACATCAGCCACGTGTACAACCTGACAACATCAGCCACGTGTACAACCTGACAACATCAGCCACTTTTTTTTTTTTTTTTTTTTTTTTTTTTTTTTTTTTTTTTTTTTTTTTTTTTTTTTTTTTTTTTTTTTTTTTTTTTTTTTTTTTTTTTCCCCCCCCCCCCCCCCCCCCCCCCCCCCCCCCCCCCCCCCCCCCCCCCCCCCCCCCCCCCCCCCCCCCCCCCCCCCCCCCCCCCCCCCCCCCCCCCCCCCCCCCCCCCCCCCCCCCCCCCCCCCCCCCCCCCCCCCCCCCCCCCCCCCCCCCCCCCCCCCCCCCCCCCCCCCCCCCCCGCCACATGTACAACCTGACAACATCACCACTCCAAAATCGCCCGTACTACATCGCCCGTCAACTGACAACATCAGCCACGTAACCTACAACATGTACTGACAACATAGCCACAAATCAACGGACAACATCGCCGTAAATGACAATGTACAACTGACAACACCTGTAAACCGACAACATCAGCCACGTGTACAACTACACATCAGCCACGTGAAACCGACAACATCGCCGTGTAACTGACAACATCAGCCACGTCCCACAAATCAGCCACTGTAAACCGACAACATCAGCCACGTGTCAACCTGACAACAGCCGTGTCCTGAAACATCAGCCGTACAACCTGACAACATCAACGTAACCTGAACACGCAGTGTAAACCTGACAACATCAGCCACGTACAACCTGACAACATCAGCCACGTCCTGAACATCGAAACTGACAACATCAGCCGTAAACCTGCAACATCAGCCACGTACAACCTGACAACATCAGCCACTGAACCTGACAACACAGCCAGCAACCGACAACATGCACGTATAACCTGACAACATCAGCCACTTAACCGCAACATCAGCCACGAAACCTGACAACATCGCCGTACAACCGAAAATCAGCCGTGTAAACCTGACAACATCAGCCCGTAACGAACATCAGCCACGTGTAAACCTGACAACATCAGCCACGTAAACTGACAACATCAGCCACGTGTAAACCGACAACATCAGCCACGTGTCACCTTCAGCCGTGACAACATCAGCACGTAAACCTGACAAATCAGCCACGTAAACCTGACAACATCAGCCACGTAAACCTGACAACATCAGCCACGTGCAACCGACAACATCAGCCACTGTAAACCTGACAACATCAGCCACGTACAACCTGACAACATCAGCCACGGTACAACCTGACAACATCAGCCACGTGTACAACCTGACAACATCAGCCACGTAAACCTGCAACATCAGCCACGTACAACCTACAACATCACACGTAAACCTGACAACATCAGCCACGTACAACCGACAACATCACCACGTGTACAACCTGACAACATCAGCCACGTGTACACCTGACAACATCAGCCACTGTAAACCTGACAACATCAGCCACGTGTACAACCTGACAACATCAGCACGTGTACAACCTGACAACATCAGCCACGTTCACCTGACAACTCAGCCACGTCATAAACATCAGCCACGTGTACAACCTGACAACATCAGCCACGTGTACAACTGACAAATCAGCCACGTAAACCGACAACATCAGCCACGTGTCACCTGACAACATCAGCCACGTACAACTACAACCAGCGTAACCTGACAACATCAGCCACGTCAACCGACAACATCAGCCACGTAAACCTGACAAATCAGCCACGTGTACAACCTGACAACATCAGCCACGTAACCGACAACATCAGCCACGTGCAACCGACAACATCAGCCACGTGTAAACCTGACAAATCAGCCACGTACAACCTGACAACATCAGCCAGTGTACAACCTGACAACATCAGCCACGTACAACCTGACAACATCAGCCACGTAACGACAACATCAGCCACGTGTACAACCTGACAACATCAGCCGTGTAAACCTGACAACATCAGCCACGTGTACAACCTGACAACATCAGCACTGTAAACTGACAACATCAGCCACGTTACAACCTGACAACATCAGCCACGTAAACCTGACAACATCAGCCACGTGTACAACCTGACAACATCAGCACGTGTACAACCGACAACATCAGCCACGTACAACCGACAACATCACCACGTAAACCGACAACATCAGCCACGTGTACCCGACAACATCAGCCACGTGTAACCTGACAACATCAGCCACGTACAACCGACAACATCAGCCACGTGTACAACCTGACAACATCAGCCACGTGTACAACCTGACAACATCAGCCACGTGTACAACTGACAACATCAGCCACGTAAACCGACAACATCAGCCACGTGTACAACCTGACAACATCAGCCACGTGTCCTGACAACATCAGCCACGTACAACCTGACAACATCAGCCATGTCAACCTGACAACATCAGCCACGTGTACAACCTGACAACATCAGCCACGTGTAAACCTGACAACATCAGCCACGTGTACAACCTGACAACATCAGCCACGTGTAACGACAACATCAGCCGTAAACCGACAACATCAGCACGTAACCTGACAACACGCCCGTACAACCTGACAACATCAGCCACGTGTACAACTGAAACATCAGCCACGTGTACAACCTGACAACATCAGCCACGCACCTGACAACACAGCACGTGTCACCTGACAACATCAGCCACGTAAACCTGACAACATCAGCCACGTACCCGACAACATCAGCCACGTGTACAACCTGACAACATCAGCCACGTACAACCTGACAACATCAGCCACGTAAGCCACGCTGTACAACCTGACAACATCAGCCACTGTACAACCTGACAACATCAGCCACGTGTACAACCGACAACATCAGCCGTAACCTGACAACATCACCACGTACAACCTGACAACATCAGCCGTGTAAACCTGACAACATCAGCCACTGTACAACTGACAACATCAGCCACGTGTCAATGACAACATCAGCCACGTGTACAACCTGACAACATCAGCCACGTGTACAACCTGACAACATCAGCCACGTGTACAACCTGACAACATCAGCCACGTGTACAACCTGACAACATCAGCCACGTGTCCTGCCTGACAACATCAGCCACGTGTACAACCTGACAACATCAGCCACGTGTACAACCTGACAACATCAGCCACGTGTCCTGCCTGACAACATCAGCCACGTGTACAACCTGACAACATCAGCCACGTGTCCTGCCTGACAACATCAGCCACGTGTACAACCTGACAACATCAGCCACGTGTCCTGCCTATCTACCTTGTCTCTATTTTCCTGAAAACGGAGGTATAAGAGAAGAGGAAGAACACACACACACACACACACACACAACTATATATATATATATATATATATATATATATATATATATATATATATATATATATATATATATATATATATATAATATATATATAATATATATATTGTAACCACGAACAGTGGTATTGATCAATAACAAACAACACTGCACTAGCCAGGTTGTTATTGATCAATATCACTCATTCGTGGTTACAATAATATATATATATATATATATATATATATATATATATATATATATATATATATATATATATATATATATATATATATATATATATGCTGCTGGTAGGCTAGTACACCAAACAGAGATGAGAATGAAATTAGCTTGAAAGTTCCCACACCACCGTATGTCCTCGGACCAAGAGTGACACACCTAGCGTAGCTGGGATTGGGTATTCCTGTGGTTTAAGGCGTCATGTGGTTCTCGCTCACAATGACGGGCCAGTTCAACATGGGTTCGAACCCTGGGTAGCGCAGTGTTGTTATATATATATATATATATATATATATATATATATATATATATATATATATATATATATATATATATATATATATATATATATATAGGATGGGGTCCACCTCTAGTGTCAATTGTGGGACCCATTGCCTCGGAGAAGTGGATAAAAGACTTCAAGGAAGAATATTTAGATTTCTTTCTGAAGCCATTTGAATATTCCACTTCCCCTACTACCCCATCTTTTTTTATACAAACTTTATTTCAAGACAAAATACAAAATACAATGGGGAGTAAAACAACATAGATAACAACTCAGAGCTACATGTCAAATACTTCGTCCAACTCCCCGGCAGTGGGCCGCGTGCCCAGAATACTGCAGGCATTTCCCTCTGGATCGCAACACTGAGTCTCTGAAACAGGAAGCTGGTCGCCCTGTGGTCCTTGGTTTCTATGATGAGTTTTCCACCCAGCTCCTTGAGAAACTTTAGAGCACACTTGCCCCATGCTCCATGGGTCTCCGACCCTATTGGGATGAAGTTATAGCAAGAGGAAGGTCTTCATATTTGCGGGTCTTCTGGGTCTCCCTGTGGCTGGCAGCTCCACCCCTTCGGCTAAGGAGTGTGGCAGGTAGGTGTCTGCCAATGTGGCAGCACAGGTGTAGTCCCAAGCAATCTGCTTACCATCCTTCCAGGGTAGCACGGTGGCTCCATCAGGACGCTTTTGACTTCCATCAGACCTCTGCACTTGGGGTTCCCGTTGAGCTGGGCAACGGGCTGTGGCGAGGCTTCTCTTTATGATGTCATTGACCTCCTCATGTCTAGCATACTTCCCTTCTGATGTGTGACACACTAGACCATGAAGTCCGAATTGGTCAGCCGTCGCCCTGCCGCAAATACACCTATGTTCGGTGAGTATGGGGGCGCTAGGCGAAGAGCAACACCAATCCGAATGGCCTGTGGGTCGAGTCGAGTCCCCAGAGAGGAATTGGGAACAGCAAGAAGGAAATCTCCTGAGTGTGGTGCCTTCACCGCTAGGAGACGAGCTTTGTCCTTTCCTGAAGCGTTGGTGAGCATTGTGTTGGAATTTTTTCCATGATCGGTTATATATATATATATATATATATTATATATATATATATATATATATATATATATATATATATATATATATATATATATATATATATATATATATATATATATATATATATATTACGAAAGCAAAATTTTGAAAATTTAACAGAGAGGGCACTGTAGGTGTCAAAGGGTTCCTGGGCCCCTTTGCACCTCCCCTTTCGCCCTTTTCTTCTCTGCTTCTCTTTTTCTCATATTTTTGCTATTTTGTCTAATGTTCTATACTTTAAATTTCCTCTTTCGCAGCTTGACCCTTCCTTTACTCTCTCTCCCCATCTACGTAGTCCTCCCTCCACCCCTTTCCCCTAACACCTGGTCACCAGTACCCTTCCCC
The DNA here is from genome assembly GCA_009830355.1 of Cherax destructor. Classification (NCBI taxonomy): domain Eukaryota; kingdom Metazoa; phylum Arthropoda; class Malacostraca; order Decapoda; family Parastacidae; genus Cherax; species Cherax destructor. The sequence continues at coordinate 46,786 of WNWK01004512.1, read as the reverse complement.
CCAACCCATGTACCAGTCCTCTTTTGTCATCTATTCAACTGTTTGTCTTCCTGTTTCCTGTTGTGGGTCTGGTATCAGCTGATGGGACAACCCTCTCAACAGTAGGACTCCTGTTGCTCCACTTCCGCTTTATAGATGGTCAGATAAGTAACTCTCTTGTTGTTCCGTGCAGCAGCTGCAGCAGCAGCAGCAGGAACAGCAACAGGAACAGCAGTAGCAACTGCAGTAGTATCAGCAACAGCAGCAACAGGAGCAGCAGCAGCAATAACAGGAGCAGCAACAGCAGTAGTAGTAATGGTAGTGAAAGTAGAAGCAGTAGTAGAAATAGTAATAGTAGATGTAGCAACAGTAGTAGAAGGAAGAGGAGGAGGAGGAAGAGGAGGCACGAAAAGGGAAGGCATGCAGAAAGGGAGGCAAGAAGGGTGAGTCAGGTAGGGAAGGGGGAAGCTGACTAGGAAGGGGAAGTGAGGTAGGGAAGGGACAAGCTGGCAGGGAAGGGGTAGTGAGGTAGGGAAAAGAAAGTATGGTAGGGAAGGGGTAGTGAGGTAGGGAAGGGGGAAGCTGACCAGGAAGGGATAGTGAGGTAGGGAAGGGAGAAGTTGGCCAGGAAGGGATAGTGAGGTAGGGAAGGGAGAAGTTGGCCAGGAAGGGATAGTGAGGTAGGGAAGGGAGAAGTTGGCCAGGAAGGGGTAGTGAGGTAGGGAAGGGAGAAGTTGGCCAGGAAGGGGTAGTGAGGTAGGGAAGGGAGAAGTTGGCCAGGAAGGGGTAGTGAGGTAGGGAAGGGAGAAGTTGGCCAGGAAGGGAGTGAGTGGGAAGTGAAGGAAGGGAGAGTTGGAGAGGAAGGGGTAGTGAGGTAGGGAAGGAGAAGTTGGCCAGGAAGGGGTAGTGAGGTAGGGAAGGGAGAAGCTGAACAGGAAGGGGAATTAGGTAGGGAAGGGAGAAGCTGGCCAGGAAGGGGTAGTGAGGTAGGGAAGGAAGAAGCTGGCCAGGAGAAGCTGGCCAGGAAGGGAGAGTGAGGTAGGGAAGGGAGAAGCTGGCCAGGAAGGAAGAGTGAGGTAGGGAAGGGAGAAGCTGGCCAGGAAGGGGAAGTGAGGTAGGAAGAGAGAAGCTGGCCAGGAAGGGAGAAGCTGGCATTGAAGGGAGAGTGAGGTAGGGAAGGTGGAAGCTGGCCAGGAAGGGGTAATGAGGTAGGGAAGGGAGAAGCTGGCCAGGAAGGGGTAATGAGGTAGGGAAGGGAGAAGCTGGCCAGGAAGGGGTAGTGTGGTAGGGAAGGGAGAAGCTGGCCAGGAAGGGAGAGTGAGGTAGGGAAGGGAGAAGCTGGCCAGGAAGGGGTAGTGTGGTAGGGAAGGGAGAAGCTGGCCAGGAAGGGGTAGTGAGGTAGGGAAGGGAGAAGCTGGCCAGGAAGGGGTAGTGTGGTAGGGAAGGGAGAAGCTGGCCAGGAAGGGAGAGTGAGGTAGGGAAGGGAGAAGCTGGCCAGGAAGGGGTAGTGGGTAGGGAAGGAGAAGCTGGCCAGGAAGGGTAGTGAGGTAGGGAAGGAGAAGCTGGCCAGGAAGGGGTAGTGTGTAGGGAAGGAGAAGCTGGCCAGGAAAGGGGAGAGTGAGGTAGGGAAGGAGAAGCTGGCCAGGAAGGGTAGTGTGGTAGGGAAGGGAGAAGCTGGCCAGGAAGGGAGAGTGAGGTAGGGAAGGGAGAAGCTGGCCAGGAAGGGGAAGTGAGGTAGGGAAGAGAGAAGCTGGCCAGGAAGGGGTAGTGAGGTAGGGAAGGGAGAAGCTGGCCAGAAGAAGCTGGCCATGAAGGGAGAATCTGGCCAGGAAGGGAGAGTGAGGTAGGGAAGGTGGAAGCTGGCCAGGAAGGGGTAATGAGGTAGGGAAGGGGGAAGCTGGTCAGGAAGGGGTAGTGAGGTAGGGAAGGGGGAAGCTGGCCAAGAAGGGGTAGTGAGGTAGGGAAGGTGGAAGCTGGCCAGGAAGGGGTAATGAGGTAGGGAAGGGAGAAGCTGGTCAGGAAGGGGTAGTGAGGTAGGGAAGGGAGAAGCTGGCCAGGAAGGGGAAGTGAGGTAGGGAAGAGAGAAGCTGGCCAGGAAGGGGTAGTGTGGTAGGGAAGGGAGAAGCTGGCCGGGAAGGGGTAGTGAGGTAGGGAAGGGGGAAGCTGGCCAGGAAGGGGTAATGAGGTAGGGAATGGAGAAGCTGGCCAGGAAGGGGTAGTGAGGTAGGGAAGGGATAAGCTGGTCAGGAAGGGGTAGTGAGGTAGGGAAGGAGAAGCTTGCCAGGAAGGGGTAATGATGTAGGGAAGGGAGAAGCTGGTCAGGAAGGGGTAGTGAGGTAGGAAGGGGAAGCTGGCCGGGAAGGGGTAGTGAGGTAGGGAAGGGAGAAGCTGGCCAGGAAGGGGTAGTGAGGTAGGGAAGGGAGAAGCTGGCCAGGAAAGGGTAATGAGGTAGGGAAGGAGAAGCTGGCCAGGAAGGGGTAGTGAGGTAGGGAAGGGGAAAGCTGACCAAGAAAGGGGAGGTGGGGGGTGTCAGGTTCGGGGGTTGACGGGATACCATCACGTTGCATCATAATTCAACACATTCCTGCCATGCTCACTCCCTCCTCCAGGTATGTCCACCCCATCGGCCACCTCCTTATTCTCCTCCGTCATCATTCCACATCACTTTCCATATCATTATTGCATATCACCGTCATTACACATCCCTCTGCATATTTCTGTTGCCCCTAGTTCTGTACATCCCTGTTGCAAGTTGTTCACACATACCGACTCTTTCAAGTGAGCTACGGAAGGACTTTCGGTGAAGGTAACAGGAGATTAGTTACTAATTACGTTACCCGATATCCTCTCAGTCCTAAGTTGTTGTTGTTTGAGACCTGTAGTCAAGAACGTTCTGAGTCTGATCATCTGTGTGTCAAACTGACGGAAATACTCGTAACCCAGCCTAAGCCTGACTACCACAGCCTCAGTCAGTCTGTTGACATTGTTAGTTGCTTCGTAAACACGCTTATCTACGTGTATGTTGTCATAGTGGGTTATAGATCTACTGAGGCTTCTAATTGCATTCTTATAACATTCACTTTCATTATTTACTTCCCTCCTAATATTCCTACTGCTAGACACAGACACACTTTGCTAACGTATTGACTTTATTATGAAGAAGTAATCCAGTGCTCAGTAACCTGCGGGGAGACGAAAACTCGAAGATTAATTGATCTGTATATTCCGATCCCCTTCTGGGATCCTCTTCAGCAGATGCTGAAGAAGATCCCATAAGATAATTTTTTGAGTATCTATACCTGGCTTGTCCAGTTACCATGTTGTCAGAGTCATGTGAGTCAAGAGTCGTCAGTGATAACATAGAATCAGTACTGATGACAGAGTCAAACTCAGTGTCGTAAGTTAACTTTAGTACCATTAGGATGGCAAACACTTCAGCACTTAGTAAACCAAACAACTAAAACACCATCCCCCCCCTCACTCCCCTCCTCGCACCACCTCCCCCCCCTCCACCAGGTGCTCCCTCCCCCTGTCTCGCCCACTGAGGTTTCCTTTAACGGCCCAATTGGGTCGTTAAGATTGTTTGAATAGTTTAGTACACGTGGGCATTTGAGGTGCGTGTGTGTGTGTGTTTGTGTGTGTACTCACCTAATTGTGGTTGTAGGGGTCGATCCATAGCTCCTGGCCAAAGGGCACCCAGGGCAGGTGTGTGTGTGTGTGTTTGAGAGAAGGATCCTTGAGAGAGAGAGAGAGAGAGAGAGAGAGAGAGAGAGAGAGAGAGAGAGAGAGAGAGAGAGGGTGTATTCATGCTAGTAATGGGCTCTTGATTCAGGGCATGAGAGCCAATAATAATAATAATAATAACAATAATAATAATGAGGAGCGAAAAGGGAAAGAATGAGAAAGAAAAGAATAGATGGGAAAAAAGAAGAGTTAGAAGAGGAGGAGCATAAAGAAAGAGGAAGAAAGGTAAGAGGAAGATAAGGTGAGAAAGGGTAAGAGATAAGAAAGAAGAGGACTGGTAAGAAGCAAGATGATAAAAATTAAAGAAAGTCAAGATGCCACTTAGCCACTTCCTCGCCACCCTTAACCACTTAGCCACTGCCTCGCCACCCTCCACCACTTAGCCACTGCCTTGCCACCCTTAACCACTTATCCAGGGCCTCGCCACCCTCCACCACTTAGCCACGGCCTTGCCACCCTTAACCACTTATCCAGGGCCTCGCCACCCTCCACCACTTAGCCACGGCCTCGCCACCCTCCACCACTTAGCCACTGCCTTGCCACCCTTAACCACTTATCCAGGGCCTCGCCACCCTCCACCACTTAGCCACTGCCTCGCCACCCTCAACCACTTAGCCACTGCCTTGCCACCCTTAACCACTTATCCAGGGCCTCGCCACCCTCCACCACTTAGCCACGGCCTCGCCACCCTCCACCACTTAGCCACTGCCTTGCCACCCTTAACCACTTATCCAGGGCCTCGCCACCCTCCACCACTTAGCCACTGCCTTGCCACCCTTAACCACTTATCCAGGGCCTCGCCACCCTCCACCACTTAGCCACGGCCTCGCCACCCTCAACCACTTAGCCACTGCCTTGCCACCCTTAACCACTTATCCAGGGCCTCGCCACCCTCCACCACTTAGCCACTGCCTCGCCACCCTCAACCACTTAGCCACTGCCTTGCCACCCTTAACCACTTATCCAGGGCCTCGCCACCCTCCACCACTTAGCCACGGCCTCGCCACCCTCCACCACTTAGCCACGGCCTTGCCACCCTTAACCACTTAGCCACTGCCTCGCCACCCTCAACCACTTAGCCACTGCCTCGCCACCCTGAACCACTTAGCCACTGCCTCGCCACCCTCAACCACTTAGCCACGGCCTCGCCACCCTCAACCACTTAGCCACTGCCTCGCCACCCTCAACCACTTAGCCACTGCCTCGCCACCCTCAACACTTAGCCACGGCCTTGCCACCCTTAACCACTTATCCAGGGCCTCGCCACCCTCAACCACTTAGCCAGTGCCTCGCCACCCTCAACCACTTAGCCACGGCCTCGCCACCCTCAACCACTTAGCCACTGCCTCGCCACTCTGAACCACTTAGCCACTGCCTCGCCACCCTCAACCACTTAGCCAGGGCCTCGCCACCCTGAACCACTTAGCCACTGCCTCGCCACCCTCAACCACTTAGCCACGGCCTCGCCACCTTCAACCACTTAGCCACTGCCTAGCTACCCTCAACCACTTATCCAGGGCCTCGCCACCCTCAACCACTTATCCAGGGCCTCGCCACCCTCAACCACTTAGCTAGGGCCTCGCCACCCTCAACCACTTAGCCAGGTCCTCGCCACCCTCAACCACTTAGCCACTGCCTCGCCACCCTCAACCACTTAGCCACTGCCTCTCCACCCTCAACCACTTAGCCACTGCCTCGCCACCCTCAACCACTTAGCCACTGCCTCGCCACCCTCAACCTCTTAGCCACTGCCTCGCCACCCTCAACCTCTTAGCCACTGCCTCGCCACCCTCAATCACTTAGCCAGGTCCTCGCCACCCTCAACCACTTAGCCAGGGCCTAGCCACCCTCAACCACTTAGCCACGGCCTCGCCACCCTCAACCACTTAGCCACTGCCTCGCCACCCTCAACCACTTAGCCACTGCCTCGCCACCCTCAACCACTTAGCCACTGCCTCGCCACCCTCAACCACTTAGCCACTGCCTCGCCACCCTCAACCACTTAGTCAGGGCCTCGTCACCCTCAACCACTTAGCCACTGCCTCGCCACCCTCAACCACTTAGCCACTGCCTCGCCACCCTCAACCTCTTAGCCACTGCCTCGCCACCCTCAACCTCTTAGCCACTGCCTCGCCACCCTCAATCACTTAGCCAGGTCCTCGCCACCCTCAACCACTTAGCCAGGGCCTAGCCACCCTCAACCCTTAGCCAGGGCCTCGCAACAATCAACCACTTAGCCATGGCCTCGCCACCCTCAACCACTTAGTCAGGGCCTCGTCACCCTAAACCACTTAGCCACGGCCTCGCCACCCTCAACCACTTAGCCAGGGGCCTCGCCACCCTCAACCACTTAGTCAGGGCCTCGTCACCCTCAACCATTTAGCCAGGGCCTCGCCACCCTCAACCACTTAGCCACGGCCTCGCCACCCTCAACCACTTAGTCAGGGCCTCGTCACCCTCAACCACTTAGCCAGGGCCTCGCCACCCTCAACCACTTAGCCACGGCCTCGCCACCACTTTCCTGACACAGTTACTCGTGTTACGACTGATGACCGTTAATGTGGGCAGGTGTAGGGCTCTCAAGGCAGGTCCAGAGCTTTTAAGACAGATCCAGAGCTCTCGAGACAGGTCCAGGGCTTAAAAGACAAATCCAGGGCTCTTAAGACAGGTCCAGGACTCTCAAGATAGGTTCAGGGCTCTAAAGACACTTGCAGGGGTCTCAGGATAGGTCCAGGGCTCTTAAGACAGATCCAGGGATCTCAAGACAGGTACAAAGCTCTAAATACAAGTTCAGGGCTCTCAATATAGGTCCAGGGCTCTAAAGACCAGTCCAGGGCTCTAAAGACAAGTCCAGAGCTCTCAAGACAGGTTCAGGGATGTAAAGACAACTCCAGGGCTCTCAAGACAGGTCCAGGGCTCTCAAGACAGGTCCAGGACTGTCACAACAGGTCCGGAGCTCTAAAGAAAGGTCCAAAACTTTTTAGACTGGTCCAGGGCTCTCAAGACAAGTCCAGGGCTCTAACTGCACAGACTTGCCTTTTAATCACACTGTTAACGCCACTAAGACAATGTTGCAACGAAATTTCGTTAAATTTCCAGTTAGTGTGGCAATTAGGCGAGGATAATCGTTGAGGCAGCGATATCTGCGGATAAAGACGCCGAAATGGTGCAAATTGCGAGGGCAGACTAATGCCAGTGGTGTGACAACTATTTGGGTATACCTGGAGAGGGTATACCTGGAGCATTGGTGAAACGTTTCATCAATAAGATATCCAACTGTTGCATATGCGTCTTAATCGTCAAGTTGTCGCTATTTTTATACCATTTTCAACATATGTGGGCTGTAGTGTACTATCTGGATGGATGATACGCAGTCAGGTTGTCACTGCTGGTTGGTTGACTGGTCGTCGCGGGGGCGGTGACCCCCGGAGACGACTGCAGGTAAGCTGCGGGAGACGACTGCAGGTAAGCTGCGGGAGACGACTGCAGGTAAGCTGCGGGAGACGACTGCAGGTAAGCTGCGGGAGACGACTGCAGGTAAGCTGCGGGTGAAGACTTGTCTGCTACACGAGGGTCATGTCAGCTGTTCATCACCAGTCATGAATACTTTGATCTCTGAAATAGGGACTGAAGTAAACTCTCAGTGTGTATACACTGTGAGGTATACACCAAGAGGTGTGTATATATTCTTGTGGGAACAGTTGGAATACCTGCTGTTTACAAACAGTTTGAATTCCAACTGTAACTGAGAGGATGGGATGTGCACTCACAAGATTAGTGCACATGTGCTAAAAATTGACCCATACCTGTAGTGTACTTGTAGTGTACCTGTAGTGCACCTGTGGTCACAGCTCTTGGGGCCCGGTACCAGACCAGGCCTCTTGGTGCCCGCCGTAAAATCTACAGCAACCTTGTAATGGCTTGGCTTAGGTTTGTATCGTCTTGGCTTAGATGTACACCTTGAATTAGTTCTGTACCGTCTTGGGTTGGATATACACCTACTTGGATTAGGTCTATACTGTCCTGGCTTAGATATACACATTCTGAATAAGATATGTAGGCCTGCGTCTGCTTGGCTTAGGTCAGCACCGCCTTGGCTTATTTCTGTATGGTCTACATCTTGTCAGTTTCTTAAGGATATTAAAAGCGGTCTGGGGAGGCTTTCAGAGAGGTTATTTGGGGCTGTTTACGGCTTCTCAAAGCCTTTTTTTTCAGGGCTGCTGACCATTCTCGGAGCAATTAGGCCGCTGGTCAGGGCTGCGTTGAGTATTTTATGGGCGTTTTAAAGTTGGCTCGTGAGGTGTCTCCACTCCCTGTGTTAGGACTTGGGTATAAAGGGAGGATAAAGGGAGAGGATATGGGAGGAGGGTGGGGGCAGTGTGCTAGTTTTGTTGAGAGCGTGTCTACACAATGGGTTTATTTACGAGGTGGGTGACGCCACTGTCAGGAAGTGATTCTCTCTCTCTCTCTCTCTCTCTCTCTCTCTCTCTCTCTCTCTCTCTCTCTCTCTCTCTCTCTCTCTCTCTCTCTCTCTCTCTCTCTCTCTCTCTCTCTCTCTCTCTCTCTCTCTCTCTCTCTCTCTCTCTCTCTCTCTCTCTCTCTTTCTCTCTCTCTCTCTCTCTCTCTCTCTCTCTCTCTCTCTCTCTCTTTAAACTGGGTTTTACAAGGTTATGTTAAAATTCCTGACTTTATTTACAAGCTAAGAGCTGTTACCTACATCAGCTCATTTGGAAGCCTTTTTATTGCTATGAGACACAAAGATAACAGGGTGAAGTTGGAGCCATCTATGGACCAGCGGCTTCACTTGGTCAACGGATCATTCTTGGAATGAATGAGCTTAGATGAAGTCTACCTGGAGGGTCTACCTGAAGGGTATTCCGGGGATCAACGCCCCCGCAGTCCTGTTCACGACCAGGCCTCCCGGTGGATCAGGGCCTGATCAATCAGGCTGTTACTGCTGGTCGCACGTAGTCCAACGTATGAACCACAGCCCGGCTGATATAAATCCAGATGTACTCCTGTTAATCCTTTTGGGGCTTAGTTTCTACACCTTTTGTGTACCCATATGCTCTTACGCTACCCTCCACAGGATGGATATGGTGTATACCTAGAGTATACCTGGAGAGGGTTTTGGGGGTTAACGCCCCCGCGGCCCGGTCTGAGACCAGGCCTCATGCACAATAAACTAGCCACTTCGGTGGCAAAATCTCGTAAACGAAGTGATGCTCTTGAGAAGGGTACAACCAAAGTGAAGTTGATGTTTGCTGCCCGTCTTGTTGTGTAGAAGCTGTCTTTTCACTGACCACGAAGTGGAGCCGAGTGTCGTACTTGGACAATATTGGCCATGTACATAACAGTAAGGCCACCCACAACCCTCCGGTGGTCAGTCCTACTGGCCCTTTCTTGACCACTATGTGCTTGATTGTCCACTTATTGAGAAATAAAGAGACAGTATAATAACCTATGTGATATATGAATATATCTTAGTAATGAAACTAAGATACCAGACATATTAAGGAAATCTCCTAAATTTATTTGCAACAAATAAGATAATTGTATATATAAATCCAGATGTACTTATGTTAACCCCTTTGGGGCCGAGTTTCTAGGCCTTTCGTGTATCCATATGCTCGTGCTTTACCCTCCACAGGATGGATACGGTGTGCACAGACAAAATGTCAATCTAAATGTAATCTTTGAACATTCAACACTTTTCTAGCCTCTAGGTGCACTATGGTATCTTACTAGGTGCACCATGGTATCTTACTAGGTGCACCATGGTATCTTACTAGGTGCACTATGGTATCTTACTAGGTGCACTATGGTATCTTACTATGTGCACCATAGCATCTTACTAGAGTGCACCATAGTATCTAACTAGGGTGAACCATGGTATCTTACTAGGGTGCACATGATATCTTACTAGATGCACCATAGTATCTTACTAGGTTCACCATAGTATCTTACTAGGGTGTAGCATAGTATTTTACTAGAGTGCACCATGGTATCTTACTAGGGTGCACCATGGCATCTTACTAGGTGCACCATAGTATCTTACTAAGTGCACCATAGTATCTTACTAGGGTGCACCATGGTATCTTACTAAGTGCACCATAGTATCTTACTAGGGGGCACTATGATATCTTACTAGGGTGCACTTTGGTATCTTACTAGGTGCACCATGGTATCTTATTAGGTGCACCATGGTATCTTACTAGGGTGCACCATGGTATTTTACTAGGGTGCACCATGGTATTTTACTAGGGTGCACCATGGTATCTTACTAGGGTGCATCATGGAATCTTACTAGGGTGCACCATGGTATTTTACTAGGGTGCATTATGGTATCATACTAGGTGCACCATGGTATCTTACTAGGGTGCACCATGGTATTTTACTAGGGTGCACCATGGTATTTTACTAGGGTGCATTATGGTATCTTACTAGGTGCACCATGGTAACTTACTAGGGTGCACCATGGTATCTTACTAGGGTGCACCATGGTGTCTTACTAGGGTGCACTATGGTATCTTACTAGGTGCACCATGGTATCTTACTAGGGTGCACCATGGTATCTTACTAGGGTGCACCATGGTATCTTACTAGGGTGCACCATGGTATCTTACTAGGGTGCACCATGGTATCTTACTAGGGTGCACCATGGTATCTTACTAGGGTGCACCATGGTATCTTACTAGGGTGCACCATGGTATCTTACTAGGGTGCACCATGGTATCTTACTAGGGTACACCATGGTATCATACTAGGGTGCACCATGGTATCTTACTAGGGTGCACCATGGTATCTTACTAGGTGCACCATGGTATCTTACTAGGGTACACCATGGTATCATACTAGGGTGCACCATGGTATCTTTCTAGGGTGCACCATGGTATCTTTCTAGGGTGCACCATGGTATCTTACTAGGGTGCACCATGGTATCATACTAGGGTGCACCATGGTATCTTTCTAGGGTGCACCATGGTATCTTACTAGGTGCACCATGGTATCTTACTAGGTGCCATGGCAGGTTGAGGTTTCTGATAGGCGCCTGGACTGGTGTGGGGTCCCATTCACATTTCCAAGACCCAGTTGGGTACCTTTGTCACCTCCCGGTGTGCGTGTCCGACACATTCCTCGGCCACTGTCGGTGACTTACGGTTCAACCGACAGCTTGTGTCGCCACTAGCGAACGTCTCCCCGCCACTGGCGGACTGTCTGACACTTTCACGTCCAGAGCGTGACTGTCACTTGCTATATCTCCAGCTACTTTCCGATCGGACTAAGTCAGTCATCTTGGATTCCAGATTTTTTGTTTGACTTGCTACTTCCCGCTAGACTTGTTATCTGTCTTGGTTGGACGCCACTTAACGGTCACGGACCAGGTCTCCTGGCTACTGGCCTGAGCAGTGTAGCAGCATTACACACTCTACCTACCTACCAGGAGGGCGTGCCGGGTCTGCCTGCCTGCTTCCCTGGCTACTTCCCAGCAGTGCCTTCCTTGGCTTCTTCCCAGCAGTGCCTCCCTGGCTACTTCCCAGCAGTGCCTCCCTGGTTACTTGCCAGCAGTGCCTCCCTGGTTACTTCCCAACAGTGTCTCCCTGGTTACTTCCCAGCAGTGCCTCCCTGGCTACTTCCCAGCAGTTCCTCCCTGGCTACTTCCCAGCAGTGCCTCCCTGGTTACTTCCCAGCAGTGCCTCCCTGGTTACTTCCCAGCAGTGCCTCCCTGGTTACTTCCCAGCAGTGTCTCCCTGGCTACTTCCCAGCAGTGCCTCCCCTGGGTACTTCCCAGCAGTGCCTCCCCTGGCTACTTCCCAGCAGTGCCTCCCCTGGCTACTTCCCAGCAGTGCCTCCCCTGGCTACTTCCCAGCAGTGCCTCCCTGGCTACTTCCCAGCAGTGCCTCCCTGGCTACTTCCAGCAGTGCCTCCTGGCTACTTCCCAGCAGTGTCTCCCTGCATACTTCCCAGAAGTGCCTCCTGGCTACTTCCCAGAAGTGCCTCCCTGGCTACTTCCCAGCAGTGCTCCCTTGGCACTTCCCAGCAGTGCCTCCTGGCTACTTCCCAGCAGTGCCTCCCTGGCTACTTCCCAGCAGTGCCTCCCTGGCTATTTCCCAGCAGTGCCTCCCTGGGACTTCCCAGCAGTGCCTCCTGGCTACTCCCAGCAGTGCCTCCCTGCTACTTCCCAGCAGTGCCTCCTGGCTACTTCCCAGCAGTGCCTCCCTGGCTACTTCCCAGCAGTGCCTCCCTGGCTACTTCCCAGCAGTGCCTCCCTGGCTACTTCCCAGCAGTGCCTCCTGGCTACTTCCCAGCAGTGCCTCCTGGCTACTTCCAGCAGTGCCTCCCTGTCTACTTCCCAGCAGTGCCTCCTGGCTACTTCCCAGCAGTGCCTCCCTGGCTACTTCCCAGCAGTGCCTCCCCTGGCTACTTCCCAGCAGTGCCTTCCCTGGCTACTTCCCACGCAGTGCCTCCCTGGCTACTTCCCAGCAGTGCCTCCCTGGCTACTTCCCAGAGTGCCTCCTGGCTACTTCCCAGCAGTGCCTTCCTCTACTTCCCAGCAGTGCCTCCCTGGCTACTTCCCAGCAGTGCCTCCCTGGCTACTTCCCAGCAGTGCCTCCCTGGCTACTTCACAGCAGTGCCTCCCTGGCTACTTCCCAGCAGTGCCTCCCATGGCTACTTCCCAGCAGTGTCTCCCCTGGCTACTTCCCAGCAGTGCCTCCCTGGCTACTTCCCAGAAGTGCCTCCCTGGCTACTTCCCAGCAGTGCCTCCTCTGGCTACTTCCCAACAGTGTCTCCCTGGCTACTTAACAGCAGTGCCTCTCCTGGCTACTTCCCAGCAGTGCCTCCTCTGGCTACTTCCCAGCAGTGTCTCCCTGGCTACTTCCCAGCAGTGCCTCCCCTGGCTACTTCCCAGCAGTGCCTCCCCTGGCTACTTCCCAGCAGTGCCTCCCCTGGCTACTTCCCAGCAGTGCCTCCCCTGGCTACTTCCCAGCAGTGCCTCCTGGCTACTTCCCAGCAGTGCCTCCCCTGGCTACTTCCCAGCAGTGCCTCCCTGGCTACTTCCCAGCAGTGCCTCCCTGGCTACTTCCCAGCAGTGCCTCCCTGGCTACTTCCCAGCAGTGCCTCCCCTGGCTACTTCCCAGCAGTGCCTCCTGGCTACTTCCCAGCAGTGCCTCCCTGGCTACTTCCCAGAATGCCTCCCTGGCTACTCCCAGCAGTGCCTCCTGGCTACTTCCCAGCAGTGCCTCCCTGGCTACTTCCCAGCAGTGCCTCCCTGGCTACTTCCCAGCAGTGCCTCCTGGCTACTTCCCAGCAGTGCCTCCTGGCTACTTCCCAGCAGTGCCTCCCTGGCTACTTCCCAGCAGTGTCTCCCTGGCTACTTCCCAGCAGTGCCTCCCTGGCTACTTCCCAGCAGTGCCTCCTGGCTACTTCCCAGCAGTGCCTCCCTGGCTACTTCCCAACAGTGCCTCCTGGCTACTTACAGCAGTGCCTCCCTGGCTACTTCCCAGCAGTGCCTCCCTGGCTACTTCCCAGCAGTGTCTCCCCGGCTACCTTCCCAGCAGTGCCTCCCTGGCTACTTCCAGCAGTGCCTCCCTGGCTACTTCCAGCAGTGCCTCCCTGGCTACTTCCCAGCAGTGCCTCCCTGGCTACTTCCCAGCAGTGCCTCCTGGCTACTTCCCAGCAGTGCCTCCCTGGCTACTTCCCAGCAGTGCCTCCTGGCTACTTCCCAGCAGTGCCTCCCTGGCTCTCAGCAGTCCTCCTGGCTCTCAGCAGTGCCTCCCTGGCTACTTCCCAGCAGTGCCTCCTGGCTCTTCGCTGCCCTGGCTACTTCCCAGCAGTGCCTCCCATGGCTACTTCCCAGCAATGCCTCCCCTGGCTACTTCCCAGCAGTGCCTCCCCTGGCTACTTCCCAGCAGTGCCTCCCTGGCTACTTACCAGCAGTGCCTCCCCTGGCTACTTCCCAGCAGTGCCTCCCTGGCTACTTCCCAGCAGTGCCTCCCTGGCTACTTCCCAGCAGTGCCTCCCTGGCTACTTCCCAGCAGTGCCTCCCTGGCTACTTCCCAGCAGTGCCTCTCCTGGCTACTTCCCAGCAGTGATTCCCTGGCTACTTCCCAGCAGTGCCTCCCCTGGCTACTTCCCAGCAGTGCCTCCCCTGGCTACTTCCCAGCAGTGCCTCCCCTGGCTACTTCCCAGCAGTGTCTCCCTGGCTACTTCCCAGCAGTGCCTCCCCTGGCTACTTCCCAGCAGTGCCTCCCTGGCTACTTCCCAGCAGTGCCTCCCTGACTACTTACCAGCAGTGCCTCCCTGGCTACTTCCCAGCAGTGCCACCCCTGGCTACTTCCCAGCAGTGCCTCCCTGGCTACAATACAACACAGTGTTGCTTCTCTAAGTTCACTATAAAGTTTTTTATGTGTTTACAACCTGGAATAATGGAATGTAGGGACTAATTTATCTCTTTCACGAGACCTGCGTCTTTGGAGAGGATGTGGGAGGGGTGTTTGTGGGAGGGGTGTGTGTGGGAGGGGTGTGTGTGGTAGAGGTGTGTGTGGGAAGGGTGTGTGGAGGGGTGTGTGTGGGAGGGGTGTGTGTGGGATTGGTGTGTGTGGGATGGGTGTGTGGTGAGGTTTTGGGAAGGGTGGTGGGAGGGGGTGTGTGGGAGGGTGTGGTAGAGGTGTGTGTGTGTGAAGGGTGTGGAATGGTGTGTGGGAGGGTTGTGGAGGTGTGGGGAGGGGTGTTGGAGGTGTGGGAGGGTGTGTGGGAGGGGTTGGGGAGGGGTGTGGGAGGGGTTTGTGGTGGGTGGTGTGGGAAGGTTGTGTGGGAGGAGGTGTGGGGAGGGTGTGAGAGTGTGTGTGAGAAGGGTGTGTGTTGGAGGGTGTGTGGGAGGGTTGTGGAGGGTGTGGTAGGGTGTGTGTGTGGGAAGGTGTGTGGAGGGGTGTGGGAGGGGTGTGTGGAAGGGTGGGGGTGAGGTGTGCGGGAAGGGGGTTGGAGGGTGAGTGGAGGTGTGGGTGTGTGTGTGTGTAAGGGGTGAGTGGGAAGGGTATACCTGGAGTATACCTGGAAACGGTTTCGGGGGAACGCCCCATGCCCGGCCCGTCTGAGACCAGGCCTCATGGGATCAGGGCTGATCATCCAGGCTCCATCTTGCCGCACCAAACTAGGAACCACAGCCCGGCTGTGTGTGTTGGAGGGGTGTCTGAAGGGTGTGGAAAGGGTTATGGGTGGGGTGTTCTCTGGAGGATAGGGGTGAGGGGCAGTGTTACCTAGAGTGGGTAGTGGTGATGCCACTGAATTCAGTAGCAGAAGAAATAGCACAACAGTGGCAGCACAAACAACAGTAGCAGCAATAAAGCAACAGAGCTCCCAGCAGTGTACGCTACATTGAAGCAAGATCAGCAACAATCAAATCCTCCTGCCTTCCGAGTGCTCCCGCATCCCAGCATGCTACCACTCCCAGATGCTCCGCCTATTTCCAGTGCTCCTGGCTCCAGCGTGCCTCCTGGTTTCCAGTTACCATTTTGCCTTTTGTCCAGGTACATGTCGTTAACACTAGGCCTGTTCATGTATGTTTAACAAACACTGAATGTTTCCGGCCCGCAGAATTGAACCTCGGCCCTCCGTGCGTGAAGCAAGAGTCCCTAGCCACCATGCCATCGGGCGTGTGTGTGTGTGTTGTGTGTGGTTTGTGTGTGTGTGTGTGTGTGTTGTGTGTGTGTGTGTACCATTTTGTCCTAGGCACATGTCGATTAGACACTAGGCCTGTTGTATGTATGTGTGTGTGTGTGTGTGTGTGTGTGTGTGTGTGTGTGTAACGAAACACTGTGTGTGTGTGTGTGTGTGTCTGTCTGTCTGTCTGTCTGTCTGTCTATCTGTCTGTCTCTCTCTGTATGTCTCTCTCTGTCTGTTTCTCTCTCTGTCTGTCTGTCTCTCTCTGTCTCTCTCTGTCTCTCTCTGTTTCTCTCTGTCTCTCTCTGTCTGTCTGTCTGTCTGTCTGTCTGTCTCTCTCTCTCTCTCTCTCTCTCTCTCCCTGGCGCCTGATTAAACTGGGAATATTCATTCTAATTCATCAAAATTCAACTCCGTGTGACCACCAAGGGATTTAACTCTTTCTTCATGACTAAAATTAATAAAATGCCTTGACTGAGTGAGGATTTGTGGGTGTATTCATTAGTGTACTCATCAGTGTATTCATTAGTGTACTCATCAAAGTATTCATTAGTGTATTCGTCAGTGTATTCATCAGTGTATTCATTAGTGTATTCATTAGTGTATTCATCAGTGTATTCATCAGTGTATTCATCAGTGTATTCATCAGTGTATTCATCAGTGTATTCATCAGTGTATTCATCAGTGTATTCGTCAGTGCATTCATCAGTGCATTCATCAGTGCATCCATCAGTGTATTCATTAGTGTATTCATCAGTGTATTCATCAGTGTATTCATCAGTGTATTCGTCAGTGTATTCGTCAGTGTATTCATCAGTGTATTCATCAGTGTATTTGTCAGTGTATTCATCAGTGTACTCATCAGTAGAGGTGAGGAAGGGAAGGCAGGGGAGTGGTGAGGAAGGGAGAGCAGGGGAGAAGTGGAGAAGGGAGGGCAGCGGAGAGGTAGGGAAAGGAAGGCAGGGAAGAGGTGGGGAAGGGATGGGAGAGCAGGGGAGAGGTGGGGAAGGGAGGGACAAGAGCAACAAGGGGAAAGAAATGAGAAGGACATGAGGGAAAGAAGAGGAGAGTTACATAGGAAACATGTAGAGAGATTGTGACAGGAAAGAGTACACACACACACACACCGCTCGTCACAGTGGGCGCCTGTGACTAGCGGGGTACCACAGGGGTCAGTCCTAGGACCAGCGCTATTTTTGGTATATGTGAATGACATGATGGAAGGGATAGACCCAGAAATGTCCCTGTTCGCAGATGATGTGAAGTTAATGATGAGAATCAAATCAGATAAGGATCAGGCAGGACTACAAAGAGACCTGGACAGGCTGTACACGTGGTCCAGTAACTGGCTCCTTGAATTTAACCCCGCCAAATTCAAAGTCATGAAGATCGGGGAAGGACAAAGAAGACCGCAGACAGAGTATAGTCTAGGTGGCCAAAGACTGCAAACCTCACTCAAGGAGAAAGATCTTGGGGTGAGTATAACACAAAGCACGTCTCCGGAACAACATATCAACCAGATAACTACTGCAAGACTATATTACCTAACACTGTATCTCCTGTAATAACATTTCTCTGCACTGTACTTCATTGTATCATTATGACTCACAGTATTACTCACTGTATCTCGAGTCAAGAGTGCCACAACAGGAAGGTCTGTATTTCGTACAGAACAGCACTGTATTCCTATGCAGTACCTTGCACTATACTGTATCCCAGTACTCTATTACACTGCATTGTACTGCATAGTGTCATTGTGGTGTATGACACTACAGTGCCACTCTTGTTGCATCCTTGTTGCACTCCCTGGCACTCTGCTGTTCTTAATCTGTCCTGCTCTTTTTCCTGGAAGTGTACGTGGCACTTCACTACACTAGACTGAAAGGAGTAATGGGGAAAAATGGGTCAACCCAGATTTATGGACAAAATGGGTCAATCCAGATTTAAGACTTAGGGGAGAAATAGGTGAATTGAATTCTAGGATTCTGGGAACAAATGGGTAGGCCCTATTTTAAGATTTAGGGAAGAAATATGTCAACCAAAATTTAGGATTTAGGAAAGAAATGGGTAAACCAAATTTTGAGATTGGAATGAAATAGGTAAGGGCGAAACCTCTATTTAACGAAGTTTTTTTTTTATCATTATTGAGCGTTGATAACGAGCAATAAAGAGCGAAGCCTCTAATTAATGCGACGTTTCGGTCATTGATGAGCTTTATTAAGTGTTGATAAAGATGACTCTTGAGCGTAAAGTGTGTTTACTTAGAGAGAGAGAGAGAGAGAGAGAGAGAGAGAGAGAGAGAGAGAGAGAGAGAGAGAGAGAGAGAGAGAGAGAGAGAGAGAGAGAGGTCTTGTAGGCTTAGGAGCCTTTTGCAGGCGTTTAGTCTCGTTTGTTCTAAAGGTTTTTCTTTGGTTTATCAAAATTATGTTTATATTCCTTCGTGTTTGGTACGTTCCTGGTACGTTCCTGGTATGTTCCTGGTGCGTTTCTGGTACGTTTATCGTGCATTCCTGATACGTCCTCCGGAATCCCCCTTCGCCTCGTTCCTCTGTTTTGCCTGAGCTTCCTCGTGCGTTCCCGGTGCCTTGCTGGCGCATTCCCCTCCAGTGAGCTTCCGGTGCATTCCGTGCGTGTTCGTGGCTTCGGCAGCGGGGCGTCCGTGCGTGGCGGCTATCACCAGCGGTGATCTTAAACGTAGCGGCGAGAGATTACCTTCCTCATGACCAAAGGTGTCCACCAAGACATTGTGGTTGACTCTCAACGTCGACCGCAGCACACCAGCTCCTGCTACGTCATTCTTCTAGTAGCAGCTTGTAGAAGCTGCCGAGCACTTGCTGCTGCTATGTCAAACATTCTCCTAGTAGCATCGGACTCTCCTAGAGTCCGAACACTTGCCTCTTCAAGAAGTCCACTTAGATAGTTAACTTTGTCATTTTTTAGTTGGCTTTAACCCCTGGTTGTTAGTGAAAAAGAAAGGCACTCTTTGGGATATCCAGTCTCTTCTAGCACCATCTCGAGGAGGCACGGGATACCTGGAAGACTCAAGTATCCCGTGGCAGGATGTGAGAATCTGGAAGACTCAGGTATCCCGTGGCAGGATGTGAGAATCTGGAAGATTCAGGAGTGCAAGACGAAACCATCTGGATGCCCAAGAGGCCTAGGAACTAGGCCATCAAACACTTAACAAAAGTACATCTGGACATGAGGTGCATAATAAACTAGCCACTATCATACACAGGATGGATAAATGGATATGAGGTGCACAATAAACTAGCCACTACCATCCACAGGATGGATATGAGGTACACAATAAACTAGCCACTACCATCCACAGGATGGATATGAGGTACACAATAAACTACCCACTACACACTCATCCATAACTCACAATTAGTCACTTGCGTAACCTTTTCTAGACCATTTCTACTTGTCACCTTCAGCTACGCCCTTTTCTGTGGGTGGGTAGCACCCATGATGGAGTAGAGAAGGCAGACTCTGCACCTTCTCACAGAGGGAAGAAGTAGAGAAGGCAGACTAGCTCTAAACTCTTCGCTACCTTCAGCTACTGCCCATTTATTTCCTCTTCAGATGGGGCTGCCGTTTTCTTTTGTTGTCCTCCGAGGCGCCATTGCTCATTCCTTCACCTTTCCTTCTTCCTTCTTTTCCTCAGCAGCTCCTTCATTCCTGGCACATCTAAGTTTTTGTGTGTTTGTCGAGGGAAAGTTCAACACCCTTCTGCTACCACTGCTGCCTTCTGCTACCACTGCTGCCTTCTGCTACCACTGCTGCCTTCTGCTACCACTGCTGCCTTCTGCTACCACTGCTGCCTTCTGCTAACACTGCTGCCTTCTGCTACCACTGCTGCCTTCTGCTACCACTGCTGCCTTCTGCTAACACTGCTGCCTTCTGCTACCACTGCTGCCTTCTGCTACCACTGCTGCCTTCTGCTACCACTGCTGCCTTCTGCTACCACTGCTGCCTTCTGCTGCCACTGCTGCCTTCTGCTACCACTGCTGCCTTCTGCTACCACTGCTGCCTTCTGCTACCACTGCTGCCTTCTGCTGCCATTGCCATTGACCATCTACTCAACATCCTTCATTGACTATCTACTCAACCTTCCTCATTGACCATCTACTCAACCTTCTTCATTGACTATCTACTCAACCTTCCTCATTGACCATCTACTCAACCTTCTTCATTGACCATCTATTAAAGCATCTATTAAATATTGTAGAGTCTGCAGCTCTATGAAGTCTGAGACGTCGTGTATCTACCTGGGGTAGATAGAAGTAGAGGTAGACTTGTAAGAATTTTCTAATATTTTGTTCTCTTTATTTTTTATCATCCTCTACTCTCTCTCTTGCACCTTCCACCTTTAAACTCATCCATTTCCCTCTCTCCCCTTCCTCTATTCCCCTTCTTCCATCCCCTGCCTCTTCCCCCCTCCCCCACTCGTCCGCCCCTCCCCCCTAGTATCTCCCCTTCACTGCTCCAGGAGACGCCAGCCACTAAGCCATATGTTTCCCACGGCTAAAGGAAAAGCCATTACCAGTAGCCTGTCTTTATTCCCCCCGGCACCTGTCTTTATTTCCCCAGGCACTGTCTTTATTCCCCGGCACTGTCTTTATTCCCGCACCTCTTATTTCCCCAGCTCTGTCTTATTCCCCCCACTTCTCTTCATTCCCCGGCACCTGCTATTTCCAGATTGATTTCCTCCCCAGCATCTGTCTTTATTCCCCTAGCACCTGTCTTTATTCCCTTTCTCACTTTCCCTCTCACTACTGGCTCAATCCCACTTTCTCACTCATTCTCCCTCCCTTTTTCCCTCACTCCCTCACTCTACCTCATTCTCCTTTACTCTCTCTCTCTCTCTCTCTCTCTCTCTCTCTCTCTCTCTCTCTCTCTCTCTCTCTCTCTCTCTCTCTCTCTCTCTCTCTCTCTCTCTCTCTCTCTCTCTCTCTCTCTCTCTCTCTCTCCTCCCTCCTCCTCCTCCTCCATTCTCGTCGTGCTTACTGAGGAGACAGCAGCAGGTACTGGGACTGAGGAGCTAGCAGCAGGTACTGGTGACTGAGGAGACTACAGCAGGTACTGGTGACTGAGGAGACTAGCAGCAGGTACTGGTGACTGAGGGAGACTAGCAGCAGGTACTGGGACTGAGGGAGACTAGCAGCAGGTACTGGTGACTGAGGAGACTAGCAGCAGTACTGGTGACTGAGGAGACTAGCAGCAGGTACTGGTGACTGGGAGACTAGCAGCAGGTACTGGTGACTGAGGGAGACTAGCAGCAGGTACTGGTGACTGAGGAGACTAGCAGCAGGTACTGGTGACTGAGGAGACTAGCAGCAGGTACTGGTGACTGAGGAGACTAGCGAGGTACTGGGACTGGGAGACAGCAGGTACTGGTGACTGAGGGAGACTAGCAGCAGGTACTGGTGACTGAGGGAGACTAGCAGCAGGTACTGGTGACTGAGGGAGACTAGCAGCAGGTACTGGTGACTGAGGGAGACTAGCAGCAGGTACTGGGGACTGAGGGAGACTAGCAGAAGATACTGAGGACTCCCGGCTGGGTACTGGGGACTCGAGGCGGTGCGGTCACCACCTGACTATTGATAATGAGAGAGACGATCAGGATGGTCATATATGAAGGTCAGGATAGAAAGGATAGGAAAAGAGAGGAATGAATAGGGAGAAGAAAGGGGAGAGGAAAGAGAATAGAGGGATGTAAGGTAATGGAAGATAAGGCATTAATGAGATAGAAGGGAAAAGAGGGATGGAGAAAGACTAAAAAAGGGAAAGGAAAAAGGGATAGGATAGAAAAATGAGGCAGGAATAGAGATGAGTTAAGGAGATGAGATGGAAGGGAAGGGAAAAGAGAGAGGGAGGGATGGTAGGAGAAAGAGGGAAGGAGAATAGATGGATGGAGGGGAGAGAGGGATGGAGGGGAAGAGAAGGAGGGAAGAGAAGGAGGGAAGAGAAGGAAAGATTGGAAGGGGAAAGAGGGAGGGAGGGATGGAGGGGGAGGAAGAGGGAGGAAGGATGGAGGAGAGAGAGGGAAGGATAGAGGAGAGTGAGGGAGGGAGGGAGGAAGGATGGAGGTGTATTTAACAAGATGGTTTTCTTAATGGAGTCATCACCTTCCATCACTATTAGTGTAATGAATTTTGTGGGAAGACATTTCTCCTGAGATAGGCCTAGCGTGATGGAGGATGAGTGTAGGCCTAGCGTGATGAAGGATGAGTGTAGGCCTAGCGTGATGGAGGATGAGCGCAGGCCTAGCGTGATGGAAGAAGCTAGTAGGAGATCTAGAGTGATGAAAGATCATGTTTAGGAAGAATAGAGAGGGACGTGGAGCGAAAAGAAGTGAGAAAGGGATATAATATATATATATATATATATATATATATATATATATATATATATATATATATATATATATATATATATATATATATATATATATATAATATTATATCATGTCCAAACACAGTACGATAATACATGTCATACACATCCTAACCTTGTCATATTTGTTGCGTCCGTGAACACGCCCATCAGGCCAACGCCTCGCCCACCAAATGCACCTATCGCTAGCAGGCGCCAGTACAAGCCCTACGTCACACTATCACAGCCAATCACCTCTCCCTGTGGTGGGTACATCACTAAAACGTCACAGAAGTATCAACCAATCATCCTTCCTTAAATAAGTGAGGTCTATCTGGAGGTTGTTCCAGGGGTCAACGCCCCCGAGACCCGGTCCATGACCAGGCCTTGCGGTGGATCAGGGCATGATCAACCAGGCTGTACTGCTGGCCACGCGTAGTCCAATGTACGAAATACAGCCCGGCTGATCGGGTACTGACTTAAGGTAGCTGTAGAGTTCCCTCATGGTGAAAGGCTGTTGAAATCTTGGGCCCCTGACACTTGTTATGTTTTCTCTTAGTGTACCAACGCCACCCCTGTTTACATTTGGGGGATGTTGCACCGTCTCCCTAGTCGAGTTTTTTTTTTTTCATAGGGAGTGATTTTTGTGTGCAGATCTGGGACCAGTCCCTCTAAGATTTTCCAGGTGTAGATTTCTCATCTGTGTTACAGGAAGTACAGGTCAAAGGACTTCAAACATTCCCGGTAATTAGGGTTCTTTACTGTACTTACATGTGCAGTGAAGGTTCTCCATACATTCTCTAGTTCTGCTATTTCACCTTCCTTGAATAGGGCTATTAGTGTACAACAGTATTCTTGGCTAAAGAGTACACGTGACTTAAAGAGGATCATCATTGGTATGACAGCCCTTGTTTTGAAAGTTCTCATTATCCATCCTATCATTTTCCTCGCAGATGTGATATTAACACTCCCAAGTCATTAACTAATATTAAATTTCGGAACTAAAATGCATTGTTTTTCATTTTTAAAACACAAGAACTCTGTCCCTAACCCTGCAAAATGTTTCGGGAGGAGATATAAACAGTAAAATATTTTTACATGAGGTTGAATGTACGAGGTAAAATTTACGCCTAGCCAATCAGAGCGCGTGTCTCGCCATCCCAGCGATGTAAACAGTTCCAACTTCTGCGCTGTAATTTTAGTGGACAAGACGATCGTTGACTTAGCTAACATGTAAATGTAACTACGAATGACCATTCATTATTTAATGGGTTAGGGTTCGCCAGTTAAGGCTTAGGTTAGGTTGGGTTAAGATGGGCTAATTTAGGTTAGGTTGGGTTAGGTTGCATGATGGTGGGTTTAGATAGATTTCCTTAAGCTTTATTAATTTAGTTGATAGTTGTTGCTGCTAGTGGTCTGCTGACCCATATCCATCACAGCCTGGTTGATCTGACATCTGGTGAAGATACTTGTCCAGTTTCCTCTTGATTATGATGATACAACGTACTCACTGTAGAGGAAGAGAGAAATACATGATAATATGTAAGTGGAAAGTACTTTAACGCCTTGTTCCAAATCTGTACATTACTAGAGCAACATACTGGAGTGAGAGATAAGGGAGGAAGTTCAAAATAATCGCAGTGAAAAACAGGGGTGCAGTGAGCACAATAAGAGAACACTGTATCATCATCATCAAGAGGAAGCTGGTCAAGTATCTTCACCAGATGTCAGATCAACCAGGCTGTGATGGATATGGGTCAGCAGACCACTAGCAGCAACAGCCTGGTTGACCAGGCAAGCACCAGATGAGCGTGGCCCATGGCCGGGCTCTGGGAGTAGAAAATCTCTCGAAATTCACCAACCGCTGATTTCTGGGGTATCGTCCCAACGGCTGGGTCCCAGACCCGGCTGTGATGGATATGTGATGTGAGCCAGATGGCCGCCAGCAGTAACAGCCTGGTTGATCAGGCCCTGATTCACCGGGAGGCCTGGTCAGGGACTGGGCCGCGGGGGCGTTGACCCCCGGAATACCCTACAGGTAGGTACACACACACACACACACATGTGAAGTGATGTAGTGGAGGCAGGATCCATACATAGCTTTAAGAAGAGGTATGATAACGCTCATGGAGCAGGAAGAGTGACCTAGTAGCGACCAGTGAAGAGGCGGGGCTAGCTGTGACTCGACCCCTGCAACCACAGCTAGGTGAGTACAAGTGGGTGAGTACACACTAATTCCAGAGTCAAAATTTGCTAAAAAAAAAAAAAATCCGCCGAAATTTCACCAATTGAAACTTCCTCCATTCCACAAGACCCGGCCAGTATTACACACACACATTTGTCTAAATGAAAAAATTCATGGAACTCGCTGGAGGCCCTAAAGTCAATATTAACAGATGTTTTTATATACCCACCAATCACCACTCACCTTCATGATATCGTCCAATCACATGATTTCATCAAATACTGAAGTGACCTGATTTGGTCAGAAAATGTAAGTTAGTGATAATTTTAGCAGTGAGAATTCTTCGTTGGGTGATAGTCGTTACTGGGGTGATAGTCGTTATTAGGGGTAATAGTCGTTACTGGGGGTGATAGTCGTTACCGGGGTGATAGCCATTACTTGGGGTGATAGTCGTTATTAGGGATAATAGTCGTTACTGGGGGGGGTGATAGTCGTTATTAGGGCTAATAGTCGTTACTGGGGGGTGATAGTCGTTATTAGGGGTAATAGTCGTTACTGGTAGTAATAGTCGTTACCGGGATTAAAATCGTTACTGGGCAATAGTCTTTACTAGGGGTGATAGTCGTTACTGGGTGTATTAGTTACCAGGGGTGATAGTCGTTACTAGGGTGTGTTAGTCGTTACTGTGGATGATAGTCGTTACTGGGGTAATAGTCGTTACTGGGGTAATAGTTGTAAACGGGGGTAATAGTTGCTACTGGGGTGATAGTCGTTACTGGGGGTGACAGTCGTTACTGGGGTAATAGTCATTACTGGTGTGATTAGTCGTTGTTATGGAATTTCTTAACATCTGTGTTTCTTGCCTCCCTATGGCTATGAGACACCAGCCATATGCCTATCACAAAAAAATAATAGGCCTATTGTAAACTTGTGCTCTCTAATAGCCAGAGTGGTTGTAGACCACAAGGAACCCTACCTGGAGTCTAACGGAGTCTACCTGGAGTTTACCGACTTGAAGTATAATACCATTCTACCTGTTTGGACTTTACTACCTGGAGTCTATTTACAATCTATTTACCTGTCGTCTACCTACCTGGAGTCTACCTTCTTGGACTTTACCTGCAGTCTACCTAACTGAAGTCTATCAACCTGGATCTTACCTGGAGTCTACATGCCTGGAGCTTACCTAGATAATGCCTACCTGGGGCTTACCTGGAGTCTACCTACCTGGAGTGTATCTACTTGGAGTCTACGTATCTGGAGTCTATGTACTTGTAGTCTACCTATTTGGAGTCTACCTACGTGGCGTCTACCTACGTGGCGTCTACCTACCTGGAGTGTACCTACCTGGAGTGTACCTACCTGGAGTCTACTTACCTGGAGTCTACCTACCTGGCGTCTACCTACCTGGAGTCTACTTACCTGGCGTCTACCTACCTGAGTCTACCTACCTGGCGTCTACCTACCTGGAGTCTACCTACCTGGCGTCTACCTACCTGGAGTCTCCCTACCTGGAGTCTACCTACCTGGCGTCTACCTACCTGGAGTCTACCTACCCGGAGTCTACCTACCTGGCGTCTACCTACCTGGAGTCTACCTACCTGGAGTCTAGCTACCTGGAGTCTACCTACCTGGAGTGTACCTACCTGGAGTCTACTTACCTGGAATCTACCTACCTGTCGTCTACCTACCTGGAGTCTACTTACCTGGTGTCTACCTACCTGGAGTCTACTTACCTGGCGTCTACCTACCTGGCGTCTACCAACCCGGAGTCTACCTACCTGGCGTCTACCTACCTGGAGTCTACCTACCTGAAGTCTCCCTACCTGGAGTCTACCTACCTGGCGTCTACCTACCTGGAGTCTACCTACCTGGAGTCTACCTACCTGGCGTCTACCTACCTGGCGTATACCTATTTGGAGTCTACCTACCTGGAGTCTACCTACCTGGAGTCTACCTACCTGTAGTCTACTTACCTGGAATCTACCTAACTGTCGTCTACCTACCTGGAATCTACTTACCTGGCGTCGACCTACCTGGAGTCTACCTACCTGGCGTCTACCTACCTGGCGCCTACCTACCCGGAGTCTACCTACCTGGCGTCTACCTACCTGGAGTATACCTACCTGGAGTGTACCTACCTGAAGTGTACCTACCTGGAGTCTACCTACCTGGAGTCTACCTACCTGGAGTCTACCTACCTGGAGTTTATCTACATGGAGTCTACCTACCTGGAGTCTACCTACCTGGAGTCTACCTACCTGGAGTCTACCTACCTGGAGTCTACCTACCTGGAATCTACCTACCTGGAGTCTACCTACCTGGAGTCTACCTACCTGGAGTCTACCTACCTGAAGTCTACCTACCTGGAGTCTACCTACCTGGAGTCTACCTACCTTGAGTCTACCACTCTGCCTAACGGTGGGTTATTTATTAATTGTACCAGCCGCGGTATAGTGACTCATATTATCCTTAGGGACAGTTCGTCCCATAGCGACGGTGGCTAAGGAACTGCTAAGGTGCTACCTACCTAGTAGCAAATTAGGTAAAATAAAGCTACTAATGACACACCGGCCCGAAAGGCCTTGTGATCCACAGAAATGTGGCTGTTTGAGTTCAACCCAGACGAGTATCGACTGTGGGAGATCATTAACATCCTGACACACTTCTTTATCTTAAATAAGAATATCGTAAGTACATAACTAATTAAATAAGTAAATAAGTAAGTAAATAAGTAGTTAAGAAAGTATGTAAGCAAGTGAATAAGAGAGTAAGAAAGTAAATGAGTGAGCAATAAGTAAATAAGTATTTAAGTAAATATTGTAAGTAGGGAAGAAAATATGTAAGCAAATGAGTGAATAAGTAAATAAGAAAGAGAGTAAGAAAGTTGAGAGTAAGAAAGTTGAGTAATAACCGTCACGGAAGCAGAACTCGGGAAGATGAATTGATCTGTGTATTTCGACCTGCTGAAGAGGACCCCAGAAGAGGGGTCGATATATACAGACCAATTAATTTTCTGAGTTTCTGTCTCCAAGTGGATTATTACTGAGCACATTTATGTATATACGTAATGCATGTTTGCGTATATACATAACCCACTTAAGTTAAACCGTGGGCCTCATTATTATGCTTTTCTCTGAGCATAATGAAACAAAATCGAAGAGGCGGGACCAAGAGCTGAAGTCAACACACACACACACACACACAGATGGGACACACCAACAAGGGGTCACGGCTGGAAGTTGAAAACTCAGATGAGTCACATGGATGTTAGAAAGTACTTCTTTAGTCAAAAAGTTGTCAGGAAGTGGGACAATCTGGTGAGTGATGTAGTGGAGGCAGGATCCATACATAGCTTTAAGAAGAGGTACGATGAAGCCCAATGCAGGGTGAGAGTGGATCTAGTAGCGACCAACGAACAGGCGGGGCCAGGACCTGTGTCTCAACCCCTGCAACCACAAATAGGTGAGTACACACACACAGACACAGCTCAACCAGGTAATTAGAGCCGGGTAATTACACTAAGTAAGCCACACTGTGAGTTGTCTGAGGAGTTGAGACATCACCAGGAGGACGAGAGAGTGACCACCACATTCTTCCCTTTGCCCTTTACCTGCCTTCCCTTTTGACCATTTACCCCCTTCATCACCCTTCTCATCCTCCCCCTTTGTCCCTTTACCACTTCTCCCTCCCCGGCCTTCCCCCCATCCCACTGGTTTTTCACCACCCACGTTGATTATATTGTGTACTCACCTAATTGTGGTTGCAGGGGTCGAGACTCAGCTCCTGGCCCCGCCTCTTCGCTGTCCACTACTGGGTCTCTGCTCTCCCTGCTCCATGAGCTTTATCATACCTTGTCTTAAAACTATGTATGGTTCCTGCCTGTGTGTGTTTGTGTGTGTGTGTGTGTGTGTGTGTGTGTGTGTGTTCGTGTATATGTATCCCCACCTTGCCTACATCTCTCCACGTCCACAAATCACCAAAGTAAAATAAATCAATAAAAAACAAATCCAATACAAATCCAGATCTTCCCTCGTTCGTGGTGAGTTACGTGACGTCACATGTAAACACCAGCCCCTCCACCTCCCCCACAGGTCCACCTCCGTCAGGAATTAGTCCTGGTACCATAACGTTACTGTGTGCTGGAGAGGAGCGTGTCGAAGCTGCGTCTGGCGGCGGGTCACTGATGAGAACCCTGGCACTCCTGTAAGTTGCTGTTTTTATGGACTAGCGTGTTCCTATTCTTTTTTATTGTACCGCCTTGCTACGCCTCTCGTTCGCCAGCCTCCGCCTCCTTACGTCAAGAGTGCCATCAGACGTGACGTTAACGATAGGGGTAAATAACACGTACACGAACGTACATGCACGGAAGAACGCGAATGTACACACACACAATAGTTTTTACACACGAGGTTTGGAAATGGGAGAAAGTAGACCTCTGGAATAGTGTAGTAGATTACACACAGACTCTTCGCTCCAGGTCACCTTAGTGTTTCAGTAGGCTCTATGTATAACCCATACGGCTTTAACGCTTCTTTTCAATATAATAATAATTCAGAGGGCATTCTATTTTTTTTACTGATACAGGTAATTAGGTTTTACAGTCTGGTTGAGAGATGTATTCCATTGTTCCTTCAGAGATATGAATAACGAGAGTAGGAAGTGGGGGGGGAAGAAGGAAGAGGAAGAGAAGGAAGAGTTAGAGGAGAAAGACGAGTAGGAAGAGGAAGAGGAGGATGAAGAGGAAGAAAAGGGGGAGGTGGTGGAGGAGGAGGTGGAGGGAAGGAAGAGGATAAAGGAGAAAAGAGGAAGGGGAAAGAAGACGGGGATGAGGAGGAGAAAGAAGAGGGGGAGGAGGAGGAGAAAGAGGAAAAGTGGTGTACATGGTAAAAGAAGATAGAGAACTTTTTTAGTCCACACGGAGACAATCTTTTCAGAAAGAGATGAAGAGGAAGAAGAAAAAGAAGAAGGTATCCAAACACAGTACCCATAATGGTACGAATTTCAACAACAAATCACATACCAGCCGCAACACTCACACTGCTCTGAGTCAACGGAAGTGACTCGAAATTTCAGTGGCAACAAAAAAAAAGAGCTGATGGTGTACCCGCCTTCATGTGGATCATGGCCACACATGGTGGCTGTGTGAATCATGGCCACACATGGTGGCTGTGTGGATCATGGCCACACATGGTGGCTGTGTGAATCAAGGCCACACATGGTGGCTGTGTGAATCATGGCCACACATGGTGGCTGTGTGAATCATGGCCACACATGGTAGCTGTGTGAATTATGGCCACACATGGTGGCTGTGTGAATCATGGCCACACATGGTGGCTGTGTAAATCATGGCCACACATGGTGGCTGTGTGAATCATGGCCACACATGGTAGCTGTGTGAATCATGGCCACACATGGTGGCTGTGTGAATCATGGCCACACATGGTGGCTGTGTGAATCATGGCCACACATGGTGGCTGTGTGAATCATGGCCACACAGTGGTTGTGTGAATCATGGCCACACATGGTGGCTGTGTGAATCATGGCCACACATTGTGGCTGTGTGAATCATGGCCACACATGGTGACTGAATTATGGCCACACATGGTGACTGAATTATGGTCACACATGGTGACTGAATTATGGCCACACATGGTGACTGAATTATGGCCACACATGGTGACTGAATTATGGCCACACATTGTGACTGAATTATGGCCACACATAGTGACTGAATTATGGCCACACATGGTGACTGAATTATGGCCACACATGGTGGCTGTGTAGATCATGGCCACACATGGTGACTGAATTATGGCCACACATGGTGGCTGTGTAGATCATGGCCACTCATGATGCCTACATGTAGATCATACAGTTCTACGATACTGCAACAGATTGTTCCACCACCCCTGAAGGTGTAGTTGAAAATACAATACATTCCTATATGATCACGTTGGTCATGAATTTTGCATGACTCCACGTCGTTGTTGTGTATTTTAAGGGTTGTGACGGCTCGGTGCGTGTGTGGGTCCTGCTCCCTGGAGCCTGGTGTCCGGACGGTCACTGGATTCGCTTTTTGAGTGGCCGTTCAACACGAGCGGTCGTGATTGCATTCCGGGGCCCTGAGGACACATGTGTACGTTGCTGACAGTGGCACGCACACACGAACACACACATACTAACACTACCAAACAGGCAAAATGTCTATCGATAAGTGCCTCTGACAACACACAAGACCAGGGACGCTGAATTTTGCTCACACATTTACCCTCCACACGTTCATCTTTCTCTCTATTAACATACCTGAGCTTGCGTGCGAACAGAAATCTTGCCATGATGCTAATGATTATCATCAGGGACAATTATCATAGGAACAATTATAAGCAGACATAATTATTTAGCACCAAAGACTGTAATTATCACATCGATGCAGTTTCATGCTCCGTAATCTCTGTCTCTCTCTCCTATGATAAATAGAGAATATCAGAGCTACTCTCTCTCTCTCTCTCTCTCTCTCTCTCTCTCTCTCTCTCTCTTTATCTATCTATCTAGCTATCTATTTATTTATCTATCTCTGTTCTTCCACGGATCAAACCTGATTACCTCCCATTACTCAGCTACTGTACGTCACCTAAGGGTTTAGCGCTTCAATATTAATAAAAAAAAACCAACAAATTATACAGTCATTCTTAATTACATTTTTCTCATTGTCTCTTCTCCAGCTCATGAAAACTAAATCTACATCTAATATCTTCTAGATAAGCAATCGTAAAAGACAGTAATTCCCACTGGACAATAACTCTGCATAGTGGAATGTTTGACGATACCATCAACCTGTTGGATGAATATGACAGGTACACCCATTCTGTGTGATGGAATATGACAGGTACACCCATCCTGTGTGATGGAATATGACAGGTACACCCATCCTGTATGATGGAATATGACAGGTACACCCATCCTGTGTGATGGAATATGACAGGTACACCCATCCTGTGTGATGGAATATGACAGGTACACCCATCCTGTGTGATGGAATATGACAGGTACACCCATCCTGTATGATGGAATATGACAGGTACACCCATCCTGTGTGACGGAATATGACAGGTACACCCATCCTGTGTGACGGAATATGACAGAAAAGACCATGTTACGCGGTGGAATGTCACGGGAAAACTGTACTCTGTGTAGGACTGTGACGAGGGGAAAAAACACCATCCTTTGTCATGGAAGATGAGGGGAAAACTGTCTTCTTTGACAGAATGTGACAGGACAACCATCGTGCGCTGTGGAATATGACTGGAGAGGAATATGATGCTACTTGGCAGGAAAACCATCCTGTGGGGAGGAAGGTGGCAGGAAAACCATCCTGTGGGGAGGAAGGTTGCAGGAAAACCATCCTGTGGGGAGGAAGGTGGCAGGAAAACCATCCTGTGGGGAGGAAGGTGGCAGGAAAACCATCCTGTGGGGAGGAAGGTGGCAGGAAAACCATCCTGTGGGGAGGAAGGTTGCAGGAAAACCATCCTGTGGGGAGGAAGGTGGCAGGAAAACCATCCTGTGGGGAGGAAGGTGGCAGGAAAACCATCCTGTGGGGAGGAAGGTGGCAGGAAAACCATCCTGTGGAAAAGAAGGTGGCAGGAAAACCATCCTGTGGGAGGAAGGTTGCAGGAAAACCATCCTGTGGGGAGGAAGGTTGCAGGAAAACCATCCTGTGGGAGGAAGGTGGCAGGAAAACCATCCTGTGGGAGGAAGGTTGCAGGAAAACCATCCTGTGGGAAGGAAGGTGGCAGGAAAACCATCCTGTGGGGAGGAAGGTGGCAGGGAAACCATCCTGTGGGGAGGAAGGTTGCAGGAAAACCATCCTGTGGGGAGGAAGGTGGCAGGAAAACCATCCTGTGGGGAGGAAGGTGGCAGGAAAACCATCCTGTGGGGAGGAAGGTGGCAGGAAAACCATCCTGTGGGGAGGAAGGTTGCAGGAAAACCATCCTGTGGGGAGGAAGGTGGCAGGAAAACCATCCTGTGGGGAGGAAGGTGGCAGGAAAACCATCCTGTGGGGAGGAAGGTGGCAGGAAAACCATCCTGTGGAAAAGAAGGTGGCAGGAAAACCATCCTGTGGGGAGGAAGGTTGCAGGAAAACCATCCTGTGGGGAGGAAGGTTGCAGGAAAACCATCCTGTGGTAGGAAGGTGGCAGGAAAACCATCCTGTGGGAGGAAGGTTGCAGGAAAACCATCCTGTGGGAAGGAAGGTGGCAGGAAAACCATCCTGTGGGAAGGAAGGTGGCAGGAAAACCATCCTGTGGGGAGGAAGGTGGCAGGAAAACCATCCTGTGGGGAGGAAGGTGGCAGGAAAACCATCCTTTGGTGAGGAAGGTTGCAGGAAAACCATCCTGTGGGGAGGAAGGTTGCAGGAAAACCATCCTGTGGGGAGGAAGTCGGCAGGAAAATCCTCCTGTGGGAGGAAGAGAGAATGTTAGGGTAGCCGCTACATAAAATTGTGTTATGAGAAGGTTATCCTCGTCAGGTGGGTAGTTATCCCCGTCAGGTAGGTAGTTATCCCCGCAAGGTGAGTAGTTATCCCCGTCAGGTGGGTAGTTATCCCCGTCAGGTGTGTAGTTATCCCCGTCAGGTGGGTAGTTATCCCCGTCAGGGGGGTAGTTATCCCCGTCAGGTGGGTAGTTATCCCCGTCAGGTAGACGCCCCGCCTGCCTCTCCTCAGGTGAGAGACAGGTGTTGCCTTCCTGGCAGGTTACGATGGGGAACGGATTTCTTTCTGCTCAGGAAAAACAGTACTGGTTTAGTCGTCTTCTGAGGCTGAAACACAGGAGCTGCTGCCATTTCATGGCAATTGGTAGTGATTTACGGCGAATAATAACGATTTACGGCGATTTTTAAATGTTTATAACGACTAGAAGAGATCTGCGGCGATTGATAGAGATTTACTGCTCATGGTAGCGATTTACGGTGATTTTTAACCACTTATAGGGACTGAAAGAGATTTACGGCGATTAATAGTGATTTACTGCTCTCGGTAACGATTTACAGAGATTTACACGAATTTTTTTTTATTTTAACAGTGAAAATAACGACTACCTGAGGATGAATCAGCATAGTACTCAGGTGACTACCTACCTAGTACCTGGTGACCACTGCCTAGTACCTGGTGACTACCTGTTAGTACCTAGCAACCATCTGGTCACTCCCTTCGTCGGGAAGGAGTTGGGGTCATTCCCTCCGTCGGGAAGGTATGTGTGAGGTCATTCCCTCCATCGGAAAGGTGTTGGGGTCATTCCCTCCGTCATTGCTGCCACTGGTGACTGACGGCAGCGCGGGAGCAGGTGCTGACAGCGTCAGGAGAATGACAATGATGAAGCAAACCGATTTTCCGACAGATTGCAGCGATTCAGTGGATCACCAAATGGATCACTAAGACTGGATCACTGGAAGGATCTCTAGATGGATCACTGACGCTATGGATCACTGACGTTCGATGGATCACTGACACTATGGATCACTGGATGGATCACTAACACTATGGATCATTGGATGGATCACTAACTTTATGGATCACTGGATGGATCACTGACACTATATGTACTCACATACATATACTCATTTATATGTGGTTGTCGAGTCTCAATCTCCGAGTTCACTCTCTCCTAGCTTCGAGAGTCTCATCGTACCTCTTCATCAAGCTATGTATGGATCCTGCCTCTACCACTCCATTGTCCAGGGTGCTCCACCTCCTGACTACCCCAAGGCTTAAGAAATACTTCCTAACATGCCTGTGACTCCTGTGTTTTTAATTTCCAGCTGTGCCCTCTTGTTCCTGATTCCCGCCAATCGATCAGTCTGTTCCCTGTCCAACCTGTCAATTCTTTTTCAGTATTTTGTACGTTGTTGTCATATCATCCTAACCTGGTTCCTTGCATCTGTTGATAATGGAACACTTTCGTGAGGATTGGAACATTCAGGTAAGGACTGGGACACTCATTTGAGAGATTGGAACACTCCTGTGAAGAATGGAACACTCACTTGAGGTGCTGGAACACTTTCGTGAGGATTGGAATACTCAGGTAAGGATTTGGACGCTCATTTGTGAGACTGGAACACTCAGGTGAAGATTGGAACACTCAGGTGAGTGACTGGAAAACTCAGGTGAGTGACTGGAACACTCAGGTGAGTGACTGGAACATTCAGGTGAGTGACTGGAACATTCACGTGTGGGACTGCGTGCGTGAGTATGGGTGGACACGCTCTGGCTGACACGGACCTTGTCCCTGGTGCTTGCGGCCGTGTCCATACGCATGGGTGCTGCTTACGCATACGTAGGCTGTGTAGGTCTTAGCCTTTGAGCCTATTATGGGTCTTAGATGATGGGGCGACTACTACCCAAAGGAGGTGTATGGAACCACTTCTATCCACAGGAGGGGTGTGGAACCACTACTACCCACAGAAGGGGTATGGAATCACTACTACCCACAGGAGGGGGTATATGACCGCATTTACAAAAGTAGCATAGGTTTTACGGAGCTGGTGCATCTCTTGTGTACACGCTCTGAGAGCCCACGGGCGTAGCCGGACGCGTGGGAGCGTGGGTGCAAACATGGGCGTGACGCATCAGAGGCGTAACATTACGCCAGTTAGACACGCTTGCTTGTGAGCTCTGACGCCAGCGTAACTTCCTTCTTCTGTCCTTTGTGAGATCTTGAAGGGAGGGAAGGGAGGGAAATATTGATGCTGGTGAAGGGATCTTGAAGGGAGGGAAATATTGGTGGTGGTGAAGGGATCTTTCGACCAATTAGAGGAAAATCTTATTCATTATTTAATATAGTTGCTCCTTAATATCTGAATATTTCTGCTGTATTTGCTCAAGAGAAATTGAACTTGCCCTAAGATGACCCGAGAATATAGAGGAGGTCAATATTACTATGGTGGGGCTACGTAACATAACTGTTTGTATTGTTTATGTCTAAGGATCTTTATTCATATATATTCTTAATGTTTATTGTATGGATGTGTTAGACACTGATGATGGCTCACTGCTTGAACTACTGCCTGGGATTGTTTGGGCAGTTCTGGAGCCTCGTTGTTTCCTGTTTGCGGTGTTAGGATCTTCTGGGTGGGGATTGAACTCACGGCGAGTGATTCGTAAAATTCCAGGCCAGCGCGTAAGCTACTGGGCCAGTGGCTCTTGGGTCGTCAGTCGCGCCAACCATATTTTTGCTTGCACAGGTTAATTTTACAGGTTAAGAGTTGTTATCCAGCCTCAGCTCATTTCCAAGCCCAGCCCTATCTGAGGTATACTGCCATCCCCCAGGATGCCACCTATAACAGTCGGCTAACATCCAACGGCCTGTTGGGTGTTAGCCGTTTTCACCCGGCCGGGGATCGAACCACCGACCGCGCCAAGAGCTGAGAATGTTCTTGATGAGGCAATCAGTCACTTGCGCGTGTGTCTGAGTGGCTGTGTCTCCTGTCGCTCCATGCCGCTGCTTGCTGCTGCATCCTGTAGTGTGTCTGAGCCCTGCCGTCTTCTTGAGTGTTGCTGGCATCTTCGGCGTCCTTCGCTCTGCAAGTTCTGTGCCTTCCACATAATTGTCTCCCGTGTTGCAGTCTTCAGTGGGAGGGGGGTCGAGCAGCCGCCAGGTGGTAGCAGAAGTTGCGACATTGTTGAGATAAATGACTTCACTTTCCCTGCACCACACCTGATCTCTACTCAGGATACCCAGCAGGGAGGAGGGGCACTCTCCTGGTGCATCTGGGCAGGATATTTGGTCACTAGTTCAAGGTGCAGCTATAAGATTCTCATCTTTACAAGTACAGAGACACACCTCAGGCTGACCCTGTTACTCAGTGGTCTGTATCTCCACTGAGACCACCTGTAACCAGGAAACCCATTGGTGTCTTAATTAGATCAAGATGTAATATTGTGTTCATCCCTTGTTGTCATGGACGAAAGTACTCATAAATGATCCCACTGAAATCATTTAACTTATTTACATCACTATACACCGGGCAACATTAATCTTTCATGAACCACTAAGGGAACTATGTAACTGTACAGCATCAGGTATTCCTATGGGAGCAGTGATCATGGGAGTGGTTGTAGAGTTGCGTATAGTAACATGTTTTTATCACCAGAAAAAACATTTTACCTGTGGTCTTAACTTCTTCTCTTACCCCCCTTTAAAATTATGAATGGTATTTAATACCGATAAGTTGCTGGGTAAGACGCTGGGTAAGACGCTGGGTAAGACGCTGGGTAAGATGCTGGGTAAGATGCTGGGTAAGACGCTGGGTAAGACGCTGGGTAAGATGCTGGGTAAGATGCTGGGTAAGACGCTGGGTAAGGCGCTGGGTAAGACGCTGGGTAAGACGCTGGGTAAGACGCTGGGTAAGACGCTGGGTAAGATGCTGGGTAAGACGCTGGGTAAAACGCTGGGTAAGACGCTGGGTAAGATGCTGGGTAAGATGCTGGGTAAGACGCTGGGTAAGATGCTGGGTAAGATGCGGGGTAAGGCGCTGGGTAAGATGCTGGGTAAGATGCTGGGTAAGATGCTGGGTAAGGCGCTGGGTAAGACGCTGGGTAAGACGCTGGGTAAGACGCTGGGTAAGACGCTGGGTAAGACGCTGGGTAAGACGCTGGGTAAGACGCTGGGTAAGATGCTGGGTAAGATGCTGGGTAAGATGCTGGGTAAGGCGCTGGGTAAGACGCTGGGTAAGACGCTGGGTAAGATGCTGGGTAAGGCGCTGGGTAAGACGCTGGGTAAGACGCTGGGTAAGACGCTGGGTAAGACGCTGGATAAGACGCTGGGTAAGACGCTGGGTAAGGCGCTGGTTAAGACGCTGGGTAAGACGCTGGATAAGACGCTGGATAAGACGCTGGCTAAGACGCTGGGTAAGACGCTGGGTAAGACGCTGGGTAAGACGCTGGGTAAGACGCTGGGTAAGACACGGGCAACACTTGGGTGTCCTGCTGAAACATTTAACCTGCACAACAGGCTTCTTCAGTCAAATACAGGCGAATATAACAATGGAGACAGTAGAAGTAGTAGTTTTGTCGTGATCAGTCCCTCAGCCTTAGGAGGTGGTAAGTCCCTCAAGCCTGATAGTCATGAGGGACTGACCACCTATTATTTGGCTTGAGGGACTGACCACCTCTTACCACGCTTGAGGGACTGACCTTACTTCCTATATTGATTAAACGTCGACGTTAAACGACCCACAAGGGTTTAGCACATTTTTTGAGAAAATTTTAAACCTCTTAAATCTTGAATGTTATTCCTTCTCAGCTCCCACCAGTGCCACGTCATCCTCAGCTTCCAACAGTGCCACATCCTCATCTCCCTGCAATGCCACAATCTTCAGCTCCCAGCAGTGCCACGTAATCCTTTGCTCCCAGCAGTGCCACAGTCATCTCCCAGCAGTGCCACAATCCTCAGCTCCCAGAAGTGCCACATCATCCTCAACTTCCAACAGTGCCACAATCTCATCTCTCAGCAGTGCCACATCTTCAACTTCCAACAGTGCCACATCCTCATCTCCCAGCAGTGCCACATAATCCTCAGCTTCCAGTAGTGCCACATCATCCTCAGCTCCCATCAGTACCACAATCCTCGGCTCCCAGCAGTGCCACAGTCCTCAGCTCCCAGCAGTGCCGCATCATCCTCAACTCCCAGCAGTGCCACAGTCCTCAGCTCCCAGCAGTGCCACATCATCCTCAGCTTCCAGCAGGGCTACGTCATCCTCAGCGCCCAGCATTGCCACATCACCCTCAGCTCCCAGCAGTGCCATATCCTCAGCTTCCAGCAGTGCCACATCATCTTTAGCTCCCAGCAGTGCCGCATCATCCTCAGCTCCCAGCAGTGCCGCATCATCCTCAGCTCCCAGCAGTGCCGCATCATCCTCAGCTCCCAGCAGTGCCACGTCGTCCTCAGCTCCCAGCAGTGCCACATCATCCCCAGCTTCCAGCAGTGCCATATCATCCTTAGTTCCCAGCAGTGTCACGTCATCCTCAGCTTCCAACAGTGCCACATCCTTATCTCCCAGCAGTGCCACAATCTTCAGCTCCCAGCAGTGCCACGTAATCCTTAGCTCCCAGCAGTGTCACAGTCATCTCCCAGCAGTGCCACATAATCCTCAGCTTCCAGTAGTGCCACATCATCCTCAGCTCCCAGCAGTACCACAATCCTCGGCTCCCATCAGTGCCACAGTCCTCAGCTCCCAGCAGTGCCGCATCATCCTCAACTCCCAGCAGTGCCACAGTCCTCAGCTCCCAGCAGTGCCACATCATCCTCAGCTTCCAGCAGTGCTACGTCATCCTCAGCGCTCAACAGTGCCACATCATCCTCAGCTCCCAGCAGTGCCACATCATCTTCAGCTCCCAGCAGTGCCGCATCATCCTCAGCTCCCAGCAGTGCCACGTCGTCCTCAGCTCCCAGCAGTGCCACATCATCCTCAGCTTCCAGCAGTGCCATATCATCCTTAGTTCCCAGCAGTGTCATCATCCTCAACTCCCAGCAGTGCCACAGTCCTCAGCTCCCAGCAGTGCCACATCATCCTCAGCTTCCAGCAGTGCTACGTCATCCTCAGCGCCCAACAGTGCCATATCATCCTCAGCTCCCAGCAGTGCCACATCATCTTCAGCTCCCAGCAGTGCCGCATCATCCTCAGCTCCCAGCAGTGCCACGTCGTCCTCAGCTCCCAGCAGTGCCGCATTATCCTCAGCTCCCAGCAGTGCCACATCATCCTCAGCTCCGAACAGTGCCACATCCTTAGCTCCCAGCAGTGCCACATCCTCAGCTCAAAGCATCACTACATCTATCACTGATGGTGACATCCCATTACTGACATCACTAAGGATGTAACTGCGGGTCTCTCTCTCTCTCTCTCTCTCTCTCTCTCTCTCTCTCTCTCTCTCTCTCTCTCTCTCTCTCTCTCTCTCTCTCTCTCTCTCTCTCTCGTGAAAACATGGTATGTCAAGATTTAATTTCAGATAACGTTTGACCTTACAGAACTCTATCAAATATTGGTGAAATACAGTGAGGTCACGACGAGGTCATGGTGAGGTCAAATGTTTATAGTGAGGTCACAATAAGATCACATGGTCACAGTGAGGTCACGGTAAGACCACGGAGAAGTCACGGCGAGATCATGGTGAGGTCAAATGGTCACAGTGAGGTCACAATAAGATCACATATTCACATTGAGGTCACGGTAAGACCACGGAGAGGTCACAGAATCTTCCATAAGAGGATTCACTAAACATAAGGGGTCCAAGGCTCTGCAACATCTTTCATATCTAGGGAGACTTTCCTCGAGGCCAGCTTGACAATGTTCCGACAAAGCACTAAGTATTATCTTCTAGCCAGCAAGGTTAGATGAGTCTGAAGGAGTGAGAGCGAATACTGGCGGCTAGCACCAACAACCTGACTGACCATTTTGCTTAATTATTCACTTGAAATGCATTTTACATTGACATTTCGATTAAAATTTGTGATCAGTTATGATTTTCTGCAAGTATGACATCAGTTCGGTTACTTAAATGTTTATTGTAGGTTAAATTTCATCCGCCAGGAGACCTGGTGCTAAGATGGGGTTCCGGGGGCAATGACCCCCGGAACTGTCTACAGGTAGTCTCCAGAGGGTAGAAGGCAGGTGAGGGGTCAGTGAAGAGGGGCGTGAGAGAGTGAGGGGTGTGGGGGTTCCCTGCGTGACCACCAGAAGGATCTTGGCTGCACCTGTCTCACCCCAGAGTCAAGGTCCACACCTCCTCCTCCCCCTCTTCATCCTGGTCTTCCTCTCCTCTTCCTCTTCGTCCTGTTCTTCGTCTCCTCTTCCTCTTCATCCTGTTCTTCGTCTCCTCTTCCTCATCCTGTTTCTTTCCTCTTCCTCATCATCTTGATCTTCCTCTACTTCCTCCAGCGCCACTACCTGCTACCGTCGTTAGATTCGATGGTTATCAGATCATTACAAAATACTCTCTCTATACCGTCTCTATCAACGCAATAGGAGAGGCAGACCCAACAGTCGCTCCACTAACAGTGAGAAAAATGAGAATTTAGAGAAGTAAAACAAAACCAAAAAAAAGGAGACACTAGCGCCATTACCAACGATGATATAATTGCTGCCATGAATGCTGACACTGCTCAAGCACTGTGAGAGAAGAACCCTGCCAGGGAAGCCAGTTTTGCTGACACCACTGTCTCCGACGCTGACCTCACGTTGATGGAAGAATCAGATGTTTACAAAGCAATGATGTCGTTCCAGGCTGACTCTGTTGGGGATTACACCGGAATGGGACCCCAGCATTTAAGAAACGATCTCGGGGAGATCGTAGAGACCCTTCCATCAGAGATCACAAGATGCATCAACAACTCCCTGACAGCTCTGATTCCCGATGATATTAAACTCTCCTCTGGGTGTATCTCTTCATGATCTACCAGCTGTTTCCTACTTCCTTTGTTTCCTCGCTGAGTACCTCCTACACACGCTTGTGTAGTTCCTCTCAGGCCTCTTGAAGTTCCTTGGAAGTTTACCTCCTTACTTCTTGGGCTTTACTCCCATCTTACGTCTGGTATTGATCTTGCTTGGCTTTTGTCGTTCTATTGTTCTATTGTGTGTGTGTGTGTGTGTGTGTGTGTGTGTGTGTGTGTGTGTGTGTGTGTGTGTGTGTGTGTGTGTGTGTGTGTGTGTGTGTGTGTTGTGTGTGTGTGTGTGTGTGTGTGTGTGTGTGTGTGTGTGTGTGTGTGTGTGTACCTAGTTTATTAATATTTCTGTCCTAGCTTCTGTGATTTACTTGCCCTTGCTGTATTTACTGTCTCCTAGCTGTACTGTAGTAGTCTCCTAGCTGTACTAGTCTAGCTACGTCTCCTAGCTGTACTGTAGTAGTCTCCTAGCTGTACTGTAGTAGTCTCCTAGCTGTACTGTAGTAGTCTCCTAGCTGTACTGTAGTAGTCTCCTAGCTGTACTGTAGTAGTCTCCTAGCTGTACTGTAGTAGTCTCCTAGCTGTACTGTAGTAGTCTCCTAGCTGTACTGTAGTAGTCTCCTAGCTGTACTGTAGTAGTCTCCTAGCTGTACTGTAGTAGTCTCCTAGCTGTACTGTAGTAGTCTCCTAGCTGTACTGTAGTAGTCTCCTAGCTGTACTGTAGTAGTCTCCTAGCTGTACTGTAGTAGTCTCCTAGCTGTACTGTAGTAGTCTCCTAGCTGTACTGTAGTGGTCTCCTAGCTGTACTGTAGTGTCTCCTAGCTGTACTGTAGTGTCTCCTAGCTGTACTGTAGTAGTCTCCTAGCTGTACTGTAGTAGTCTCCTAGCTGTACTGTAGTAGTCTCCTAGCTGTACTGTAGTAGTCTCCTAGCTGTACTGTAGTAGTCTCCTAGCTGTACTGTAGTAGTCTCCTAGCTGTACTGCAGTAGTCTCCTAGCTGTACTGTAGTAGTCTCCTAGCTGTACTGCAGTAGTCTCCTAGCTGTACTGTAGTAGTCTCCTAGCTGTACTGCAGTAGTCTCCTAGCTGTACTGTAGTAGTCTCCTAGCTGTACTGCAGTAGTCTCCTAGCTGTACTGCAGTAGTCTCCTAGCTGTACTGCAGTAGTCTCCTAGCTGTACTGCAGTAGTCTCCTAGCTGTACTGCAGTAGTCTCCTAGCTGTACTGCAGTAGTCTCCTAGCTGTACTGCAGTAGTCTCCTAGCTGTACTGCAGTAGTCTCCTAGCTGTACTGCAGTAGTCTCCTAGCTGTACTGCAGTAGTCTCCTAGCTGTACTGCAGTAGTCTCCTAGCTGTACTGCAGTAGTCTCCTAGCTGTACTGTAGTAGTCTCCTAGCTGTACTGTAGTAGTCTCCTAGCTGTACTGTAGTAGTTTCCTAGCTGTACTGTAGTAATCTCCTAGCTGTACTGTAGTAGTCTCCTAGCTGTACTGTAGTAGTCTCCTAGCTGTACTGTAGTAGTCTCCTAGCTGTACTGTAGTAGGCTCCTAGCTGTACTGCAGTAGTCTCCTAGCTGTACTGTAGTAGTCTCCTAGCTGTACTGCAGTAGTCTCCTAGCTGTACTGTAGTAGTCTCCTAGCTGTACTGCAGTAGTCTCCTAGCTGTAGCTGTCAGTAGTCTCCTAGCTGTACTGTAGTAGTCTCCTAGCTGTACTGTAGTAGTCTCCTAGCTGTACTGTAGTAGTCTCCTAGCTGTACTGTAGTAGTCTCCTAGCTGTACTGTAGTAGTCTCCTAGCTGTACTGTAGTAGTCTCCTAGCTGTACTGCAGTAGTCTCCTAGCTGTACTGTAGTAGTCTCCTAGCTGTACTGTAGTAGTCTCCTAGCTGTACTGTAGTAGTCTCCTAGCTGTACTGTAGTAGTCTCCTAGCTGTACTGTAGTAGTCTCCTAGCTGTACTGTAGTAGTCTCCTAGCTGTACTGTAGTAGTCTCCTAGCTGCTGAGTAGTCCACTGTACTGTAGTATCTCCTAGCTGTACTGCAGTAGTCTCCTAGCTGTACTGTAGTAGTCTCCTAGCTGTACTGCAGTAGTCTCCTAGCTGTATTGTAGTAGTCTCCTAGCTGTACTGCAGTAGTCTCCTAGCTTTATTGTAGTAGTCTCCTAGCTGTACTGTAGTAGTCTCCTAGCTGTACTGCAGTAGTCTCCTAGCTGTACTGTAGTAGTCTCCTA
Source organism: Cherax destructor (assembly GCA_009830355.1). NCBI lineage: Eukaryota > Metazoa > Arthropoda > Malacostraca > Decapoda > Parastacidae > Cherax > Cherax destructor. Next base: position 4,181 of record WNWK01004512.1, on the reverse strand, counting down.
GCTGTACTGCAGTAGTCTCCTAGCTGTACTGCAGTAGTCTCCTAGCTGTACTGCAGTAGTCTCCTAGCTTTATTGTAGTAGTCTTCTAGCTGTATTGTAGTAGTCTCCTAGCTGTACTGCAGTAGTCTCCTAGCTGTACTGCAGTAGTCTCCTAGCTGTATTGTAGTAGTCTCCTAGCTGTACTGCAGTAGTCTCCTAGCTGTACTGCAGTAGTCTCCTAGCTGTACTGCAGTAGTCTCCTAGCTGTACTGCAGTAGTCTCCTAGCTGTATTGTAGTAGTCTCCTAGCTGTACTGCAGTAGTCTCCTAGCTGTATTGTAGTAGTCTCCTAGCTGTATTGTAGTAGTCTCCTAGCTGTACTGCAGTAGTCTCCTAGCTGTACTGCAGTAGTCTCCTAGCTGTATTGTAGTAGTCTCCTAGCTGTACTGCAGTAGTCTCCTAGCTGTACTGCAGTAGTCTCCTAGCTGTACTGCAGTAGTCTCCTAGCTGTATTGTAGTAGTCTCCTAGCTGTACTGCAGTAGTCTCCTAGCTGTACTGCAGTAGTCTCCTAGCTGTACTGCAGTAGTCTCCTAGCTGTATTGTAGTAGTCTCCTAGCTGTACTGCAGTAGTCTCCTAGCTGTACTGCAGTAGTCTCCTAGCTGTACTGCAGTAGTCTCCTAGCTGTACTGCAGTAGTCTCCTAGCTGTATTGTAGTAGTCTCCTAGCTGTACTGCAGTAGTCTCCTAGCTAGCCACTCTTAACTTTGACAGACGAGCATTCGCTACAGAGGTTATTCGAGTGGTGAACAGCCTGGTGCTATGCTCGGCTTTATTCATTTATAAATATCTCTCTCGAGTGGGATTGGCAGCCTCTGTCCCTTGAGTCTATGTTCAGCTTCTGGTCTTCCTGCTTCGACCCCAATTTTCATAATGTCGCGTTTGCTGGGGTTGAAATCAAGTAGCCACTTCTCTGGTCTAGAACTATTTTAAGTAAAAGGACACAAATGCAACTAATGTGACATTTTATTGTGGCAACGTTTCGCTCTCCAGGAGCTTTCTCAAGCCGTTACAAGCGATAATGGACATAGTGGGTTTATATATACTCTCAAAGTGAGGTGAAATACTAGTGGTGGTAGTAGTAGTGATATTAGTAGTAGTAGTAGTAATACAATAAGGTAGAACAATCAATATGCACATGAGTAAAAGGTGATAAAACAAATACTAGGGTAGTATAACAATAGGTTAGACAAATATTTCAATGACAAACTACCCTTTCTAGACGTCCTCATCCACAAAGTAGATAACAACCTAAGATTTCAAGTTTACCGAAAACCTACAAATAAAAAGGATCTCACACACTTCTATTCCAGTCAAGATACTAAGACCAAAAGAGGCATCATCATCGGATTCTTCCTAAGAGCTTACCGAATTTGTAGTCCTGAGTTTCTTGACGAGGAATGTACATACATTCACCAAACCTTCACTGAGTTACATTTTCCTTCCTTTTTCATCAAAGATTGCAAGAAAAGAGCTCTTCAGATCATTAATTCTCCACGCATCAACACCACTCCAAACAAAGTCATAATTCTTCCCAACAGCCAGGTTGCATCCAACATTTCTAAAGTATTTGCACAAGCTAACACTAGAGTCGCCATCGCTTCCAGTACTTCTATTAAGGATCTAACCAAGACTAAATCCAAGCACCATGAACCAGTCAACGCAGGGGTCTACACTATACCCTGTGGAGGCTGCGACAGAATTTATGTAGGAGAAACAGCAACGAACCTCGAAACACGCATCAATGAACACATTAATGCATGCAGAAACGATAACCTGAACAACGCCTGCGTACAACACCGAAATTCCAACAATCATCTCATGAAATTCAAAGACGTCAGGTCCAGTGGTGGACCTGACTTAACTCAGTGGTGGACCTGACTTAACTCAGTGAAGACGTGTCTTGTGTGCTCTCTGTCAATCTGAAAAAGATGTCCTCTCTTGAGCTACTCTACCAGCAGCTGAAGGAAGAACTGAGGGTAGCTAAGCTTGAGATACAGCGACTGACTGAGGAAAACAAGAGGATTCGTAGTAATCCTCCTGTTGAGAATCCTCAAGCCAGGAAAGGAACCTGGACAGTGGCTAAAACGCATGGGACAAAGTTAAGGCTCAAGAGGACGGGTGGAGAGGTAGAAACAACGAAGACCCAGGAGAATGTTGTGGAAACATCGAACCCATTCTCCGTGCTACCCGATGAATGTGAGTCGACTTCTGGGAGCGTCACGACGAAAGACACAAAGGAAGGTAAAAACATTGTTGTTGTTGGGGACAGTCAGGTTAGGTACATGGATAGGGCTTTCTGTTTGATTGATAGGAGTAGGAGACAGAGGGTTTGCTTTCCTGGGGCTGGGATGGAGGATATTGTTAGCCGTCTGGACGACATCATGAGAGGTAATGGGAGCAATCCTATTATCTGTCTCAGTGCTGGAGGCAACGATGTTGGCAGACGTAGGAGTGAGGACCTGACTAGCAGGTTTAGGTCAGCAATAGACATAATTAGGAAGAAGGGTGGGAACCCTGTCATATGTGGTATTTTGCCAAGGAGAGGAGTTGGAAATGAATGGCTGTCCAGGGCAATTGGTGTCAATTGCTGGCTGGACAAATACTGTAAGGAAAATTCAGTAACATTCATTGACAACTGGGACCTCTTCTATGGCAGAAATGACATGTATGCCAGGGATGGGGTTCACTTATCCAGGTCTGGGGTGGGGGCACTGGCAACTGCAGTGGAGGGAGCTGTTAGGGGTTTAAACTAGAAATAGTTAGTGGTATGGGTTTTGGGGGGAAAACAGAGAAGTCCCAGTGTAGTAATATTATAAGTTGTAGGAGAACTAGTAATAGGCAGAATAAGGTGGATAGTGGAAAGCTAGTGACACTAGATGACAAGGACAGTAATAGGTATAGTGGAAAACAGAGATGAGCAGGAAGGGTAATGAGAAAGGAGGGTCTCTAAATATATATTACACCAATAGTCGTAGTGCTAGGAATAAGATGGACGAGTTGAGATTAGTTGCAAGTACGGGTAATATTGATGTTTTTGCAATAACTGAGACATGGTTTAATATGAAAAATCGGGACTTGCCTGCCGAATGTCACATTCAGGGTTTTAAATTGTTCCAAGTAGACAGAAGTATCGGGAAAGGGGTGGGGTGGCACTCTATGTCCGTGATCATTTAAATTGTTGCATAAAAACGGGTATAAAGTCTGAATTAACACATACAGAGTCTGTCTGGATAGAATTTTCAGAGGGGTGTGAAAATTGATTTTAGGCGTGATTTACCGTCCTCCAAACTTAGATAGGGAACAAGGGAGACTACTTTGGGAGGAAATTGTTAAGGCCACAAGACACGATAACGTAGTAATTCTAGGGGACTTTAACTTTAGTCAGATTGATTGGAATTTCATGACAGGGAATTTAGAATCTAACGACTTTTTAGAAGTAGTTCAGGATTGCTTTTTGAAGCAGTTTGTAACAGAACCTACAAGGGGAAATAACCTACTTGACTTGGTTCTGGCAAGCAAGGAAACCCTTGTTAATAATTTAGAAATTACAGAGGAACTCGGCTCAAGCGACCACAAGTCAATTACCTTTAGCATTGAATGGATGTATGATAGTAGGGATAATTCAGTAATGGTCCCAGATTTTCGCTTAGCAGATTATAATGGACTTAGAGAACACTTATCAACTGTGGACTGGGGTGAAGAAGAGAGGTATCAATATGACAGTTTTCTTAACACTATACAGGCTGCCCAAAGAACATTTATCCCGTATAAAGAAATTAGATCAAGTAGAAATGACCCAAAATGGATGAATAATAGGCTCAAATATCTTTTAGGGCAGAAGAAAGGAATTTATAGGCGCATAAAAGAGGTGAGGGTCATCTTATAAATCAGTATACTGACATTAAGAGGGACGTTAAAAAGGGAATAAGAAAAGCTAAACGGGACTATGAAATTAAAGTTGCTAGGGATTCAAAAACTAACCCAAAAAGTTTTTTCCAGGTTTATAGAACAAAAGTTAGGGATAAGATAGGTCCCCTTAAAAATAACTTTGGGCATCTTACTGACAAGGAGAATGATATGTGCTCTATTTTTAATAATTATTTTCTCTCGGTTTTCACACAGGAAGACATTAATAATATCCC